>CBVK0100097677.1:0-31423 GCA_900067695.1 Picea abies
ATCATTGAAAAGATCCTGCCAGATCAATGGTGGAGTTGTTGTGATCAATATCCAAGTGGGAGATTATTGGTTGTGGATATTTATTATCTTCTTGGTTCATAGGTATTTTTTTTCAGCTATGTTTATACCCCATGAATATTGTATACCCCTCCACGCAGAGGGGGTATTTTCACATGGGGATTACCCCCCTTGCGGAGATTCGTGGGTGAAGCCCATGGAGCCAAAATTTTTATGTACATGTATATTGTAATTTCATAGTCAATATGGACCGTTCATTATAAGGTCACAGATATGATGGTAGAAGTTATGTTAGTGTTTTTTTCCCTAGAAGGAAACCCTCTTTTATTAGGGAATTATACTACGACTGTGTATTATCGGGAATATTATATTCAAACAGAGGAGACTGTGAGATAAAGAAAAAAAAGTTACAACAAGTGTGATGTAGGTTGTATCCCTTCATTTTTGTGGACAATAATAAGGAAGGAACTGAAAATTTATTTGTTGGATGTAGCCCACACTAGGTGAAGCACATATATCCATGTCGTCATTGTATTTTGTATCTTCTGTGTTTTATTTCTGCATTGTTTTATTTTATTTCTCCGCGATCCTATTTTTCTAACATCTGACAGATCTAACATAGCAAAATGGTAAATTTCAGTTAGGGTGTCGATACTGGTTGTAACCATGTGGCATGGGAATGCCAATAGGACCATATCTATGCTATGGTGAGATGGAAAAACTATATGGTCCTCCCATGTACAGTGGATGCCCGAGTTTTCAACCCATGTAAGGTGGTTGTCTTGGTTGTCCTCCTATTTACTGTGATTGAACAAATGTACCTCTTACATACTAATATTGACCTGATCATTCCCCCATCTATTGTGGTTGAAGGGACTATTTCATTAGAATCATGGGGTTTACAGATTGATAGGGAAAATTTTCTTGTTGAGGAATGCCCGCTAGATTGCGTGACACCACAAAGGATTAGAAACTCATGGAAACAAGTGTCTAGGATATAGGCCAGTGGTAGTACGGATAGAAGGACTTGTAGGAGAAACTTTCCCACATGATTGTTGATGTTGAAACCACATACGTTTTCCCCCAGTAAAATGTTTCCCTCTAGCTGAAGGTTTCCCCCCAACTAAAGGTTGTCGTCCCATTGAAGATTGTCCTCCAATGTAGGATGTAGTCATATGAAAGGGTTGAGATGGAGGCTGAGTATCTTGTGTAACCGTGGTTGTGTCAATGAATTGACTGCTAGCAATCTTCCTAATGGGATGACCAAGTAAAACACTTGGTGCATGCGTTTATGGAAATAGTAAAGAAGGAATATTACCTGAACCATGTATGAAGGGAGATGTATCCGCAAGTGGTTGTGGAGGGGTTACCTGAGTCATCAATATTCCCAATAAAAAAATCATCAAGATTATCAACTATAGGAGTTCTGGATAAAGATAAATTCCCAAGTCCTTCAGGAAAACTAGAAAATGATGGGTTCATGGCAAACGATTGTGTAGTGGTTGAACCTAGTGGTAAAATGTAAGAAGAATAGACATCAATAATACTCATGGATGGTGGATAAGTGAGTGGTAGGCTGATTGGATCAGTAAAAATAGGATTCACATAATATGAAAGGATTTATATGAAGTTTGTGACTAGTTCCTTGACATGTTAGACACATTCAAGAGCGACACTCCCAGTCTCAAAAGTTTGATCTTTGATCATTCCCTTGTAACAAAAATTTGGTTGAGATTCCTAAAATTCAAGATCTATACCTTCTATACTATGAGATATTCGATCCTAAGGCTGACTACGAAATTCAAAGAAACACACTCATAATAAAACTAAAATCAATCAACCAAGCAAAAATGGATTCAAGGATATTCCGAAGATGTGATATCAAGTTGCTAGTGAAGAAATGGGAAGAAGTTACCCTAACCTCCATGTAACAACCCTTCTTGACGTAAGTAACCCTTTTTTTCATGGGATGACCGTCCAAGGGTACTGAGAGTGTGATACAACATCTACCCCAGGTACTGTGGGAATCCCACCACAATCACCTTTGTAGATACCTAGAAAAGGCCACTAAGGTTACCAACTCCCAGTCATCCTCTAGGAAGGTACAGTTGACATTTGGGACCAAACATATGGGAAGGATATAAAAGTACGAAATTCTTCCATAAGACTGAGGACATGTGGACTAATAGACTCCAGAGGACCCTGAATGGATTATGAGTTCACAAAATACCAAGACCAAATGAGCCAATGAAGGAAAGACCCATAGTATACGATCTGTCTACTATGGTTGGTAAATATTTGGAGGGGTGATCTTTGCTTCTCTTCCATGCACAACCTCATGTTTATTGATGCAAACCCCTACCTCAGTAGGGTTCTATGACCTCCCAGTCTCTGGATCGATCTTCTTCTAAGCCAAAATGGATCTTCAAAATCCTGCTGGAACCCCTTGAATGAATCCACAGGTCCCTTTAATTCCATAGCATAGGCTTTGAGAAAACCTATGCATATGCTCAACTTTCAGTGCTCTTCTCTGTTCTGAACCAACACACCTTTCACATTTTAGGGTTTTAGGACTCCTGCATGCGAGCTCTCCCAGGATCCTTGTCCCTCCAACTCCCATTTTCCGAAACACCGAAAAGGGATTAACGACTATGGGTCCTCCCTTAGCCTCCATCCACGTGACCACCACTATGTGACCACATGCTTAATGTAAAAGCGCTACCAGCTTTTCGTGATTTAGGGAATCGTGATGCAAGCATTCCTCCTGTTCTCTTTCTTTTGAAATGTCGAAAACCAAAATAGGGCCTAACTCCACAGCTCATCCCTTAAGTCGCTTTTCATACGACCAGTCCTGTGACCTGGTGCTATTCCTCCAAATGCTTTCAGGTTTTCATGATTCGAAATTTCATGATTCTGGCTGCGATGATTTTAGGTCCTTCGAATTACTAGATCCTGAAATGCCGAAATCTACCTGTGACCACAGTCCACTTTTTGGGATTTCGTAATTCACGATTCCGTGATTCCGGCTACAGACGATTCTAGTTCCTTCGATCTCCTGGACCCCAAAATGCTGAAATCTCCACCTTGAGAGACCAACGGTCCAGATTCCTCTTGAACCAATGATCACAATCCAACTGGATCGACGACATACAACCTTTCAGGATTTTTCTTGAACCTTGACCACTCACCATGTGTCCTCCTTGATAAACACTGTCGGTCGTTTTGCAATTTCGTGAGCCAGGAATTCTTGTCTCATGACTCCTTATCCTCAAACTCCCATTACCCAAATCCCTGATGGGATTGGATCATTGACACCTATCCTCCAAAATGGATGGTCCTGATGCTTTCGGGACTTGACGAGTTCTCTTCCTTCTGCTATTACAAGGTTTAAACCTCGCGCACTTTTTCTAGATCCTCTCCCTCGAAGTTTTTGTCATCCATTCTATCCTTTTGTGAGAATTCCTAGGGATTAAACCCCTCGCACCTTCTTTTGAATTCGACAACTATTGGTCCTTGGTGCTAGATCTGACGTCCCAGATCCTTTTTCCTGTGCACCTCCCAGGGACTAGACCTCGTGCATGTATCCTTGATCCAGCAGCTCTCAGGCCACTGTGCTCCAGATCCGATGACTGGTGTGATTTCGCAAATTCGAGCATGAGATCAACGACCCCTGATGCTTCTCATCCAACGGTCCACGTGATTTAGGCACTTCTCTACGGAGTGTCTCCAATGTCCATACATCTCCTCTCCTGGGGTGCTTCTAAAGGCTTAAATCCCTCGCAACTTGGTGCGATCCTATGGCTCTCTGGATTTTGGCACTTCTCCATGAAGTGTCTCCACTATTCCTTTTAGCTACTCTCCTACGTGACCTCCCATAGGTTAAACTCTATGTGCCTTCCTCTGGATTTGATGACTATCAGTTCTTTGCACAAGATCTGACGACAGTTTTGATCCTTCCTTAGCTTTAGAACTTATTCCTTCCCCTTGGAATATTTTATGAAATTTCAAAGGCCTCGACCTTCACTTCCCCTTCGAGCTCAATTCCTTTGGATCTTGCCTGTGTTCTAGGAATGTTGTCCCTCCTAAGATTCATTCCCTCAAATATTTACTCCTACATACACTTTGCATTCGAGGATCTCAAATAACTCATATTTGAGAAGTTTTCTTGAAAAGAAAACTCCTTATGCCCACCTGACGTTCTCCTACTTGATGCACACCTTGCAGAGACTACAGAGTATTGAGCAACCCTATGAGTCTCTTTTCTTCAACACTTCTCTTTTCTCAAAACTCGAAATAGATTTCCCTAGTGCACTATATGCACTGGCTCGATGCCCTCTTGGCAGAGCTCTATAGAACCTTCAATAGTTCTGTCTTCCCTGAACTCAAGACAGAGTTCCTTCCTGTGCACTCCTTCCACCTCTGCTGATGAAGGTTCAACACAATTACTCTTGATCTTTTATGATCTTGTCTCACCTCTATCAATGCACACCTTATGGACTGTGTGCACTCCTTGCACTCAAAAACTCCAAGACAGGATGAAATTGAAACTTATGAAATACTTCACCAGTTATGTGTTTAAACATGAAAGGCATAAAAACATGTAAACGTCAAACACACAGTATGGAGGAAAAATGTTTTTCCTTTAATCTGTATGTCTATACAAATGTTTCCAAAGACTAGACTGTAACAAGTCTCAGCTCTCTCTCGAGACCTCTCTTCTCTGGTCTCTCCTCCTAACTCTCTACTCTAATTTCTTAATTACAAAATGAGGGTTCCCATGAGCTTATCCTCAACCACCGTCTTTGAGCTATCGCTATCGCAGAGCGACACATACGACTACATTACATAAATGGATGCCCAGTCCTGACTATGTCATGTTCTTACTGTAGGCAACCATTAAAGGAAACCTCAACCATTACCTATACAAAGGCATGGTCTGACATTAAAATCCTTACAACATTTATTGAAATTTCGAATTTCAAAATTGAGAGGGCTAGGCCTCTCCCTTTCTCCATTAAATGCATGTTGGATGTGTTGGTTGGCTGGCACGCTGCTAACATGGAGCGATGCTCCAACATCATACTCCTCAGCTAGAAAAAATCATGATCTCCTGATCATCAGCTCCTCTTCTCTAGTGTTGAAATCCACCTAGATCCCAAACTTTCCCTTGGAGTTGTCCAACTACTCCTCTGCTTCGTTATTGTTGTTTTTGCTTCCCTGTTGCTCTTGCAAACTCCCTTCTGCTCAACTTCTCATTGTCATAAGTCTCTGCTACTGAACTCAAAATTAGCCTTATGATTCCTGCTACAAACGATTCTAGGTCCTTTGATCTCCCAGACCCCGAAATGTCGAAATCTCCCCCTTAAGAGACCAACGGTCTAGATTCCTCTTGAACCAATGATAATGATACAACTAGATCGACGACCCACAACCTTTCGAGATTTTTCCCAAACCTTGACCACTCGCGACGTGTCCTCCTTGATGAACGTTATCGGTTGTTTCACAATTTCATGAGCAGGGACTTCTTGTCTCACGACTCCTTTGCCTCGAACTCCCATTGTCCAAATCCCCGATGGGATTGGATCTTTGACACCTGTCCTCCGAAATAGACGGTCCTAATGCTTTCATGACTTGAGGAGTCCTCTTCCTTCTACTGTTACGAGGTTTAAACCTCGTGCACCTTTTCTGTATCCGACAGCTTAGGGCATTTTTACACTTCTCCCTTGAAGTTTCTGCCATCCGTTCTACCCTTCTATGCGGCTTCCCAAAGATTAAACCCCTCTCACCTTCTTCCAGATCCGATGACTATTGGTCCTTGGTGCGAGATCTGATAGACCAGATCCTTTTTCATGTGCACCTCCCAGGGATTAAACCCCATGCATGTATCCTTGATCTAGTGGATCTCAGGACACTGTGCTCCAGATCCAATGACTCACACGATTTCACAAACCGAGAGTTCATGATGCAGCGACTCCAAAATCACTTGCCACTCCAAACACCGAACTCTGAAATATAGAAATTCAAGCGTGATATCAACACTCCCTGATGCTTCTCATCCAATAGTCCACGTGATTTTGGCACTTCTGTACAGAGTGTCTCCACCATCCATATAGCTCCTCTCCTGTGGTGCTTCTAAAGTCTTAAATCCCTCACAACTTGGTGCGATCCTATGGTTCTCAGGATTTTGGCGCTTCTCCACAAACTATCTCCATCATTCAAACTATCTCCATCATTCCTTTCAACTGCTCTCCTGCGTGACCTCCCATAGGTTAAAATTTGTGTGCCTTCCTATGGATCCAATGACTATGGGTTCTTTTCACAAGATATGATGGCAGTTGTGCTCCCTCCTGAGCTTCAAAACTTATTCCTTCTCCTTGGAATATTTTTCGAAGTTTCAAAGGCCTCGACCTTCGCTTCCCCTGCGAGCTCAATTCCTTTGGATCTCACCTATGTTCTAGGAACGTTGTCCCTCTTGATCTTTTTTCTCTTGGATATTTACTCCTATGCACACTTTGCATTCGACGATCTTGAATAACTCATATTAGAGAAGTTTTCTTGAAAATAAAACTCCTTACACTCACCTGGCGTTCTCCTACTTGATGCACACCTTGCAAAGCCTATAGAGTATTGAGAAAACCTACGAGTGTCTTCTCTTCGACACTTCTCTTTTCTCAGAACTCGAAATAGAGTTCCCTAGTGCACTCTATGCACTCACTCGATGCCCTCTTGGTAGAGCTCTACAGAACCTTCAGGTGTTCTATCTTCCCTGACCTCGAGACAGAGTTCATTCCTGTGCACTCCTTGCACCTCTACTGATCAAGGTTCAATGCTATTCCTCTTGAGCTTTCTTGAGGTTTCCTCACCTCTGTCAACGCACACCTTGCGGACTATGTGCACTCCTTGCACTCGGAAACTCCAAGATGAGATGAAATTGAAACTTATGAAATACTTCACCAGTTATGCATTTAAACATGTAAACATCAAACACACAGTATGTAGGAAAAACTACTTTTCTATTAATCTGTATGTCTATACAAATTTTTACAAAGACTCGACTATAACAAGTCTCAACTCTCTCTCGAGATCTCTCTGTTCTGGTCTCTCCTCCTAACTCTCTACTCTAATTTCTTAATTACAAAATAAGGGCTTCCATGAGCTTATCCTCAACCACCATCTCTGAGCTTATCCTACGGATACATTACATAAATGGATGCCTAGTCCTGACTATGTCTTGGGCTTGTTGTAGGAAACCATTAAAGGAAACCTCAACCACTACTTGTACAAAGGTGTGGTCTGGCATTAAAAGCCTTACAACATTTATTGAAATTTCAAATTTCAAAATTGAGAGGGTTTTTGAAATTTCAAATTTCAAAATTGAGAGGGTTTTTCCTCTCCCTTTCTCCATTAAATGCATGCTGGATGTGTTGGCTTACTGCTGACATGGAGCAATGCTCCTACATCATTTAGACCCTATGTTATAGGGGGTTCCCAGCTATGCTTATACAAAAGTTGGATTTTTTCACTCTTTAGTGTTCTATAGTTTATTTGGTAGTCTTTGATGATTTACTCACTTTACCTAGTCTAAATACCCTAATCCTATACTACTGTTGGTGTGCTAAAACCAAAAAATGTTCTAGTTGATTTTGTTAGTGCATGGTTTATTTTAATGCATCTTTACTCATAAGGTTTAGAAAGATGAAATTGATGATGTGAGAGAGACTTGACTCCAATATAATGCAAAATAATGAGATGTAATTCATTCTTTTCGATGAATTTTATGTATGTGAAGGAGAGGAATTCTATTATTATTAACATAAGAAAGTACTCAAATCTATGTAACTTTTCAATTTATGGGAACAAAATGATGCCAAACTACTAAGAAAATGTTTCTGAAATCCAAAATGCACAATCAAAACTAGCTCTTTTCCAAACATGTACCAAAACAAATTTCGTAAAGCATTAAAAAAATTCTTTGTTTGATTATGTATGAAATGAGATACGCAAAATTTTCTTCTTCTTAACTTTCAACTGAAAGAGATCAATGTTTGATACAAGTAAATACACAGAAAAATAAATAAAACAAACAACATTAAAAAATGATGAGAACTTAAAGAAAGCAAGTACGAGATGACTTGTTCAATCAAGGAATCAAAGATGCAAAAGAGAGAGAGAAGACAAACACTCATGAAAATCCTAAAAAATGAGCAGCAAGAAAAAAAATTCAAGGATGATTTGTGGTAAACAATAGAGTCCTAATTAGTCATAAATTGAGATGTTCCAATGAATATGAAAAGGACTCAATACCAAACAACATTTGGAAACTCTAGTTGATGAAAACTCCTAAGCAATCAAGCAATATGAAAACTTTGTGAGACAAAGATCATACAACTGAAAGATAGGATGAACAAAGGGATCTTGTTAACCCAAGGGGACCACAACTAGGAGAAAATTGCAAATTCAAAGATGGAAATTAAATGGGTAATAAATTTCAAATTCTCAATCAAAACAAAGTCACAGATAAACAAGGAGACTTTGAGCTAAAATCCTCTTAACAATAGACTGAGAAAAGCACGAAAAATATTCACAAAAACAACTAAAAGAGGAGACTAGAACCCATGTTACCAAAGGAATAAGGTGATATGGTGCCTCCTAGGAGGCTTAGGGGGAGTTCCAGTCAGGCTAGTGATGCCCTGGTATGAACTGTAGGGGAGTGCCAATTTTGAAAAAAACCAAAAATGGCTTCCAGAAGCTAAAACTCAGCAGAGAATCAATCAATCACTCTATTAAATATTCAAACAAGAATATGGAAGGGGAAATAACTTATAATAAAGCATAAAAAATGCATATCTAATAACAAGTAAGGATGTCAAGATGAACCAAAGGAAAAAGTAGTCAAAGTTCTTGCCCAGTGGAGTCACCATTTTTCTGTTGTGATAAATATTACCCTGCAGACAGGATAAGATACCCTTTGGGCCTAGACCCCTTATTTGGTCCAAATACAAAATTAAACAAATGGTTTCGAAATTTTCTTTAAATCTAAATCGACCAATCAAGCAAGAGAGAAGAAGAATGTGGTGAACCTTATTGCGATGTTCGTCATCGTTTCTCCAATCTTGGGCTTGAGCTCCAAGAACCTTAACACAAATGATGTCCTACAAAGACCAACAAAGGAAACCTAAGGAATGTTCCCCCTTCACTTCTCGCATTCCCTCGATTTGTACCATTCATTTATCAAGGACACTATTTCATTTGGTTGGCTAGGATTCAATTAGTTTGGAACTCTAGGAACTATTAGGTGTTTCATGTTTTCTCACAATAGCCTTCACAAGGCTCTGAGATATTTTATCCATAGAAAATCACAACAGAGGGTCACAACCTAATTTATAGGCACACATGCATCTTTCTCAGCATAAAAACACAACCAAACAATGGTTTCCTTCAGGTATACCATGGCTAGTCCTCTTTTGAACACTCTGCTCACCCTTTGCTGCCAAAAATATGCATCTCAAAGTTATCCCTCCTCTCCATACCAATTTCCTCTTCTTCCTTTCTTTTTGGACTCACACTCTTCTCAAGGATGATTTTACCTCATCCCATTCTATCCAATAACTATGGGATGTGACCACTCACACTCACCCTCTTACATGAGTTTAATTATTGGTCTTTCATACACTCAGTCAAGAAATAGAAGGTTATACACAAAGATTATAATTTCAAGAATGTGGGTTGGATTAATAACCATGAATAATTCCCCCTTGGACCCCTCTCTCTTGTGGAATCATAGCCCCCCATTATTCATCATCTCTTTAGTATTGCAACTAGTGATTCTTACTTTTGTTAATTATTTCAATGTTCATAATATGCAAATCAGCCCCCAACCACATTGAATCAATATAGGCTCTTCGCCCCAATTCATTGGCTCATCAACCTAGTTCACATTTATACAATTACATTGTAATTCAAATGGATTAAAACTAGGGATGTTACAAAACCAAAGAAGAGGGGTGATCTAAAAATTTGTGTAGACTTATAGAGCCTCAATGTAGACTACCTCCATGATCCCTTTCCCACACCATTTATAGATGAAGTGTTGGAGAACATGGGTGGGACATAATCTTATTCATTCATGGATTCATTTTCAATTTATCACCATCTGTGTATCGTAGACAAAGAAAGATCGAAGAGAATGTTTCTAATGGACTAGGGCTCATTCACATACACCATCATGCCATTAGGTATGAAGAATGCACCTGCAATGTTCTCCAGGATTGTTGTCGAATCTTTTAAAGAGTTCATGCACAAATTTCTAGAAGTATACTTAGATTATTGGACAATGTTCAACTTTCTCAAAGACCATATGCAGGTATTATGGTTGATGTTTGATAGATGTAGGAAGTTACAAATATCTTTAAACCTGAAAAGGTGCATATTTTGTAGAGTGCTTGGGAATCTATTGGGACATGTTGTGTGCAAGAAAGTACTCTTAGTCAATCAAGTGAATATTGTATCAAGTGTGTACATGTTATCCCCAACCGCCATAAGAGAGATACACAACCTTGGGACATATAGGATATGATAGAAAATTAATAAAGATTTATGCAAAGGTTGCTAAACCATTGTAAGAGCTAATGCACAAGGATATTAAGTGTGTGTGGACACAACAATGACAAGATGAATTGGAGACACTAAAGGAGAGATTTGTGACTACACTGATCCTTATATTTTCAAATTGGACCAATATCTTTGATGTACATGTGGGTGCATTGTCCAGTACACTTGGTGCACTGCTTGTGAAGCTAGGAGAGTATAATATTGATCATATAGTATAATTTTCTAGCATAAATTTATCCAATCCGAAAAGGAACCATAGAAGCATGGAGAGTAAAGTATTGGCGATGGCCTATGCCTTGTAGAAATTTAGACACTACTTACTCGACACTCCCTTAAATTTTTTCACCAATCATTCAATGCTAAAACACTTGGTGAACAAACTAGTGATGGGGGGAGGATATGTTGATGGTTGTTACTCTTTTGAGAGTTCTATTTTGAAGTAGTGGTCAAACTTGGCAAGAACAATGTGATTCCTAATCATCTCTCAATGATAGAGTCAAGGAAAGAAGGAGGTAGTCTAGAAGATGAGTTACCCAATGAACAATTTCTTAGGGATGAAGTAGTGTTGGATCAACATGTAGAGATTATTACATACATTATAAAAGGAAAGGCGTAGAAGAAGAAAATAGACACAACATTGACAATTGGTAACCTAGAGTGCCAATTACTAGTTGATTGTAGAAAATTTGTAAACTCAACACTGATGGGTTCTTACACAGATGTTTGTTAGAGCATGGACATAACACACAGAAGGAAACTACATGGAAAGTGCTACATGTGGGGTTATGGTGGTCGGTTATATTTGAATAGTCAAATAATTATTGTAACCATTGGGACATTTTCCAATGGATTAAGAAGCCATTAAGGAAAGATGAACTGGCCTTGTTTCCCTTCACCATGATAGAGACATTTGAGAAGCGGTAAATTGATTTTTCACGAATAATCAATCCCCCAGTACATAGAACTAATGCATGGTATATTATCATCATGAAAAAATTATTGACTTGTTGGGAAGAAGCTACAATCACAAATGATTGTAGTATGGGAATAGATGTGCCATTTATTTTTGAGAGAATCATCACCAAGTTTGGATAACTAAAGATATTGATGAGTGATCAGGGTGCACACTTCTTGAATGTCACCTTTTGTATGATAACATAGGATGTCATGATCCATCATAACAAGAGAACACCATATCATCTATAGGCCAATGGCATCGTCAAAGCATTCAACAAGATATTGGAGCATGCACTAACCAAGGTATGCAATTTATTGTGCGATGATCGAGATCAACAGATTACAACAATGTTGTGGGAATATAGATTTACCTGTAAGAGATTGATTTAACACATGGAATTAGGTGTAGTCTATGGACATTAAGGAGTGATTCCATTAAAATTTGTTGTACCAAGTCTTAGAATTGTAGTTATGAAAAAAATGTTGGATGATTAGTCACTACAAATATGGTTGGATGAGTTATTAGAATTGAAATAGGTCTGAATGATTACATGACACAAACAAATGGTGGAGAAACAAAAACATAAGTACTAGCATGATCACAACATTCGGTGCAAAACTATACAACTAAGATATTTGGTATTATTTTATGACAAGAAGTTCTTAAAGAAACTGGCTAAGATGCACATGCACTAGTTAGAACCCTTTAGAATTGTATGCATCAATGAGGCTAGAGTAAAAAATTTAGTGATGCTACAAGGTTATCCCCTCAAAGGATTAATTAATGATATTCAATTGAAGGTATATTATGGCTCGCAGGGGTCATATGTGCCATGAATTAACAAAATTTAAGTGTCATGAATTAACAAAATTTAAGTGTTAGCATAAAATAGGAGTTAGGTAGGTAGGAGTAAAGGTTGTTATAACTACACAATTATTAGTAGGATAGGAAAGATATAGGTAATACACTAGATAGAATAGGTTGCGCCCATGAATATTTAGAATATTCGACAACTTTTGGTGTTTACTATGTTGTAGTAAAATCCATAAGACAAGCCAACTAGATGTGACAAATGAGTGACAAGACACATGGGCTCCTAAAGTGGGAAAGAGATAGGAAGTTGGGATAGGATAGGTCACGATGGCATGTAGAATGAAAATAGTTATGGAAACATTTACCAAAGGTGATGTCGATGGTTATCGCAGGACAACATATCACTAGTCAACATTAACAACAGGTGAAAATTTGAGTGGACAACTAGGAGAGTGACTATAATGGTGGGAAGTTCTCGCACAAGTATTCAATGTTCCCTCTACACAACAAGATGGTTATTCATCGATTGTAGAATTGAGAGTGTGTCGATAGAAGAGTTCAAAGAAAGAAGAGAGTAGAGTTTAGAGAAACTAAATCTGACTGCACTCTCGAATGAGTAGTTAGCAACAAGTTTTCAATGTGTTCAACCCTTCCAATTCACAATTGGGACAATGAGATAAAGAATATCTCAGTAGCATGGGATAGTAGTACGAAATTTAGTGGAGCCAAGAGTTGACTAGAGAAATGGTTTCCTTAAGAAATCCAAACACATGAGCTAAATTCAAACCAATAAAGGATGAAAATATGCCCGAGGTTAATGTCTCTATTGAGGTAAATATCATATGACCTTTATTAGGCATGGCTCCTAGCCTCAAGTATGTGTATTACAACATACATGAGAAGGAAAAGTTCCTTGAAATATGCCTCAATGATTATGAAAAAATCCTGGCAGGAAGGAAAGTGTTCATGAAGGAATGGGATAATCCCATATTTATGTTTGTGATAATGCCATTATTGGATGTCCCCCATTTTGGTCACAACCCAAAACATCAGCTAGTCTGTTAGGTTCTTATTCAGTAGATTGCATGGAGGATTCCTCTAGCTAGACCACGAATACAAAGTTGGCATTGATACTATACGCCAAGTTTCAAGCCTTTCCAAAATAGGGGATGATCCTACTGATGTGGTAGCAGCATGAGATGCCAATAAATAAAAAGTGTACCAAAATTATGGTACACATAAGGGAACAAGAGGAGTGATTATTTTCGCTATCAATGACGATCACATTTTTTTCTCTACATAGGTATTGCTTAAAAAATAATGTGCAAGTGTCAAAAGGATGAGTGCCCACTAGGGATAATATTGGCATCTGATCAATGTGTCCAAGGCATCATGATGTGATGGTAATGATACTTGATGAAAACATTCATCGAGTACTGCGTGGATGTGTAGGAAAGTAATTTCACTATATTTTGACATTACTCCTACTCACAATGATAGTGTGAAATTGACCTCTAGGAAAGAAATACGACACCAAAGGCACTCAATATTTCCTCGTGCCCAAATTCAATGAGTTACAATACAACCAAGACAAGAACATCTAGCACAAGAACAATGTGGCTTTTCAACTATGGTACATTGAAATGATCTAGTTGACTACACAAGCCTTTCATATACCATGTAGCCTCGTTGATAGGTATGGGAATTATCTTCAATTCAAATGTGATTTTCATAATGTTTTCATAACCTAACTCGTATATCCATAAAATCCTACCAAAGTCCTCCCCTTTTTATTATCAAGGAGGAAATTCAACATGTGGTTGTGAAGTGGTTGGAGTCATTGTAGCCCATTCCATACAAATAATTAGAGCACTTATAAATATAGACCAGGAAGAAGCAAGAGATAAAATGGAAAGAGAAAGACAAAGGGGAAGGTAGGCAACTAGAGGTTGAGAGGAAAAAAACATAACTAGACATGGGGAGAAATTTTCCCAAAAAGGGAAAACAAGCACATAGTACATAGATCCCAACCTATAGGTCTAGCTTAGTAGAGCATGCATCTATTTTATTTCTTCCTACTAGCCCTATCTCCATCAAAGAGTAATCACCCTCTCAGATGACAGTGAAGTCCACCAAGCATAGGATATTGATCCATAAGATCAAGGAACATGAAATAGATACCAACACTCTAGGGAAGGAGCTAGGGCCTTCCATTGAACCATTTTAGAGCATTGTCAAGGTGCTCCAATCTAATTTGGATGTGTAGCAACTACTTCATAAGGATTCAATTTTTTTTTTGGGTGTGCTCTATTGCACACTCAACATTTCTATCCCATGGACTTACCAGAGTCCCTAAGAATAGATGATTGTGGGTAGCAGCATGGACACTAAATCCCATTCAATAGCACACAAAATAAAGTTCCACCACTAAACCCATTAGCCTTGACATACTTCGAGGAATCCACTAGTTCAGAGCCTCTGTCATTACCTTATGTGAAGTTGTAATTGGTGTAAGTACCATCAAAACAATTGCAAGTAGGAGATAGATGTGGACCACGAAACCCAACAAAGTCATGCATAGGAGGCATATGTGCACAAGGAAATCTAGGATTACCATGAAGTGTAGGTAGCTACACATACAATGTTAATGAACATAGTGGATGATGTATATTCCCAATTCCCTAACATGGCTAAGGAAATTACTTACCTCTCGATGAAAAACAAACTCAACAAGGTGAAGGAATTTATTCAACACCTGGAAGCACAAAACAAAGAGCTTCAACAAAAATTGAAGAGCACCCCACCATCATAGTTGATTTTGTTTTTCAAACCACATAAATCATAACTTATCAAACCATCTCGCGATCAAACCATATTTGTAAAAAAATTATATCATTTATCTTATGCGATAACTGAGTGATTTTTTTTTACTACCTTTAAAATTTGGCAACAATGCCATTATGTTTGTGTCACATGTGCATCATTGGAAATAATTAAAAAAAATATATTACAGGGATGATTTGTCAACTATAAATGTTTGGTGATATTTTTGTAAAAATATTCAAATTTCTAAGTATTTTATATAGTTTTTATAAATTTTTGGCTATTTATAAGGTAAAATAATTTTATCCTATAGAATTTGGGAGAATCATTTTTAAAATAGTGAATCTCGTTTTTGGAAAAACCATGGAAAATTAGCCCATGAGCGAAATTTAGCCCCTAAAATCATCCATGTTATATTATGAAAGAATGTTTAGATAAAAAAACAAACTTTCATATGAATTAGAGATAACTTACAACATCAAAAAAATGGAAAAGGAAAATATCTTTAAAAACACATGGACAAAATTCTACACACTAATATACAACATGATATACCACCTCCATGTTGAAAGAAATGAAAAAAATAAAAGAAGTAAATTAGTAAAAACATTTTCTTGTCCTATATAAATTCACATGACTTCAACAGAAAATTCATGGTTTTCCTAAGAGTAGTTACTACTAACTAATCATCCATATGTAGCGAATATACCCAAAAACTTGGGATGCATAATCATTGATTTGGCGAAAATATTAAAAAAAACCTATTATATGTTCATGGAAAATGTTTATATTTAGGAGAAAAATATATGTATAAGGATAACTATAATCATAAATTAGGCTACAAATTTCTCACTTTTAATGAAAAAATGAAAATTTTAAGCCTAAATTTCTTCAAAAAAATTGAAATTTAGTCAAAATGGAGAAATTTTGCTTAAAAGAAAAACATTGATCAAAGTAGGGGGAGTTGCAACAAAATATTTCAACAAAATAATATTTCAGCTATAGAAAAGATGTTGAACCTAGGACAATCACATGTGGAAGGATTCTTGGGGGTCATTGAATACAACCTCTAGCTATGGACTCACAGAATTCACGTGAAATCAAGACAATTGGAGTTCACATACGTACAAGTGAGACACATGTCAATGAGAAGAAGTAGGGATTGAAATCCATTCCACCTACAGAGCCCAAGGAATCCATCCCATAGGCATCTGGTCTTCACCGATATATTGCATGAACGTACGTCGACCAAGAGACATTGACTACCACTGTGTTGTAAGAACAAGATCAAGCCCAACAAAACCAATATGTTCTCACTAGTGCACATGCAAGGACAACCCCAGTGATAGAGTTGGGCACACAAATTAAGATGAAAGATCGTTTGACCACACCAATAGAGGTTGAAATTTTTTGCAAAGACATGAAGGAACTAATGGAGATTTTTTATCAGATAGACTCCAAGTTTCAAAACTTCATCAACAAGGTAATGAGTAACATGCCATCCATTTCCTAAGTTTCATTGTAACGAAGTTTATTGGATTGTAGATGACCGAGCTAATAGTGTTGGGGAACTGTTGGTGCCAAGGTTTGGAAATACCACACACGCGACAAGTTTTGTACTATGCGGTGCCAAGATTCAACGTGCATCGACTATTTTATGCTAACCAATTTTGCACCGCATGCAAGAACTTGTAAAGCTCGCATGCATATCAGATCCTTGAATATCAACATAATTATTGTAACTATTTTCTTAACCAATTGATTTGAGTCTTCAATTTAGTTATGATTTCTATGCTTCCATAGAGATATATGGAATTCATGTGAACATGTAAGGGTTAAATTTTGGTTCATTTAAGGTGAATTTTAATTGTAGAGTTGTAAGTGGAATATGAGAGAGAAAGTAGACCGAAATCTGAATATATGATCTTCGATTTAAGATTAACGGGTCTCTACGCAAGACACTACCCTCCATGTCTCTGTATGTTTCAAGATGATTAATAAAAGAAGTCACGAGGCTTGAATTTATACTTCCTATCATGTACTCTATTATGTATGTATGGTGTTATATATGTTAGGCTACATGTTACTTATATGAATGATGATATGAATGAATAGTATCTAATGTGCATCTTTTAGTTAATTTTTTCGATATGTACTTTTTTATAATACTATTCACAAACATTCAGTATTTGTGATTCTCATGTGTGTCTTGGGTGATACCTTCTTCAATCCTTGAATATTGAACATGACAACACAAGTGGCATATTTATTGGTTAATCCTTTAGAACCTTAGGTATAAAACCGCAAGACAAAAATTAGGCCATAAATCAAGACAATAGGAATTAATTCCCCATAAAAACACATTACCTTCCCGCAAAAAAATTCGGTGGCTCTACATGAAAACCCTAAGGAAGGGAGAAACTACTAGCCCACTTGGCACACTCAACACAACATACAATATGTGGTACTAATCTTGCAAATAATATAACACATTTCCAATATATTGCATGCATCTAAGGCCACATACAACACATTGTATCCACACACATGACCTCATGTGTGTATCCTTTTCTTCTCAGTAGGGATATTGGAAACATTAGGGTTTTTGGATAAGTATGTATTATTATGAATACTTAGACCAATTTCAAGTGATGTAACTTTATCATTATGCATAAAAACTATATTTGAGGGATCAATAGCCATCAATGAGTCCCCAAACTACCACAAATGTTCCCTCTATGGAATATTTATACTTCAACACCATCAAAAGGTTTTGAGCACCAAGTATGAGTTGTAGGGAATTAGACATGCTCAAGAGAGTATAACTAAGATTTAGGACATAAAGTAAGCTTCTATGCATCCAAATCCAGGATCAATGCCCTCGACCACCACATGTAATTTATTAAGAGTATAATCTCCCTCTCAATTGGAATATGGGGACCATTAGAAGGTTTTGAGTTCTAGGTGTGACTCTCGTTGCCTTGACCATCTATAGGTGAGGAAACTTAGGCCTCAAGCCCTAAAGGAAGATTCTAAGGTTGAAGGGACATGAACGAGGAGTTTAAATATCACATAGGAAGTTTCAATGGGATCTTTGGCCTTTAATAGGGAATATAGGCTCTATTATCATGTTTTTTGAACTAGATTTGGGTCACGATTCCTTGAACATGGTAGGGTAAATAAACAATATCCTTACGTCCTAAAAAAAACATTAGTCATGCTCAGAAAATAATGTCACCTCAAACATGGGTCTCAGGGCCTTGAACATTGTGAGGGGAGGAAACATAAACCTTAGGGATTGAAGGAATATTCTAGAAACATAGGGCCAAGAAATATACCTTGAACAACCACAGCGATGCATAATGCCTCGAAGCACCATACATGAACTTTGGATGTATCATTAGCCTCTAAGAAAGGATGTTAATTCCCTCACAGGGTTTATAGAATTAAGTATGGGTATCGAGGATTTGATGAGGTTGAGGGGGGAAACCAAAGTCTTAGTTGAAGTATAAATAATATATGGATCTAGGGCCAAATATGATGCCTCAAACCACCACTCCCCACCTCCCAAGGTTTTAGGAAACATCTAGGGTTCAAGGGTCATGAATGAAATGTAAAACACCATATATGACCTCTTGAGGGGATATTTGGATTTCAAGTGGGGATATGGACATATATAGAATATTTTGAGCACTAGTTATGGAATTTGGTTACTTTGACATGATTCAGAGAGTAAACATAGGCCTTAGGTCCTAAAGGAATATTATAGGCATCTAGGGGCAAAAATGACATATTCAACCACCACAAAGGACCTTTCTAGGGTATCGTTGGTCTCTCGATAACAATAGTAAACAATGTGTATTTTTGAATATTAAGTATGAGTTTTTGGACCTTGGGTATTTTTAAAGGAAAAACCAACATTTATCCCCTAAGGAAATATTCTAGGCTTCTCGGGCCAAGAATGACACCTTCAACCACCATAAATGACCTTTAAAGGGCATCATTTTACTCTAACTAGGTATATGGGTGCCATTATCATTTTGAGCACTAGGTATGGATCTGAAGAGCTTGGAAATGCTTAGAAGAGGAAACATGAACCTTAGGCTCTTAAGGAATATTCTATCCAAAGAGGCCAAGAAGGATGCCTAGAATAGCCAAATGGCCTTCGCCTATGCTTAGGGATGCCATTTCCACTATATGGTTTTGAGTAGTAGGTATGTGTTCACGATCATGGAAATAATATGTGAATTCTTTTCCTTGTGTTGGGGGGTCATAGGGGGGTGGACCGGGCCCCTTTTCCATGGTTTTGGGGCAAGAGCCCCTCACCAAATTGTTTGTCTTTTTTTTTTTACTCTTTGGTCACTTCAAAGGTTTAAAACTAAAAGAATGTAATGGGAACATGCATGCACTCCTACTTAGGAGAATGTGAATTTTATAAAGTGCATGCATTCTTCTTCTTAGGATTTCACACCCATTCTAAAGAACATGGGAGCTCCTACTAAGGAATGTACATTTATTCCTAAAAAATATGAGTTGGCAAGTGTGTGTGGTAATCCTTTGAGAACTGAGGCTATAGGATTAGGAATGCATGTGAATTTCTAAGAATATGCAATGCATGTTCATTTCTAAGAATATTCACACATTCCCATGGGTTCATTCATTTGCACCACATTGCCATGTTTTATCTTTATCATCAGAGACTCAACATATAGTTGAGTAAGAATTATTTTATCAATTCCATATTTTAGGCTCATCATGATGAATTTTGGGGCCATATATTACAAATAAATCCCATAATTAAGATATGGAAATAAAAATAAAATCATGGATTAGAACAAATTCTAAATCAAAGAAAAGAGAGTTGACTTGCTGGTAAGGAATCCTTGTTGGGGAGTGCACCCTGAAGTTTCACATTAGTTCTTCCTAGTCTAGCTCAAAAGTGTGCTTGATTTCTACCTGGTTTAGGAATTCCTATAGGGAGTGAATAAGAGTGGCTAGTGTGACTTTTGTGTGTGGATCTATGTGCTAGTAATCACACGTAGTTGTCACTTTTGGGAAAATGTTAAAGTGTTGTGCTAGAAAAAAGATGTTGCATATGAGTAAATAAAAAGCCAGTGGTGCACATAAATATGTGAAGAACTACAATTAATATAGGAAGTGAAAATATGAGATAATATTAATTAGAAATGTGCAAGGAAGTGAAAATATGAGATAATATTAATCAGAAATGTGCAAGGAAGTGAAAACATAAGAGAATATTAATCAGAAATGTGCAAAGAAGATAGTGTATTGACATAGGATGTAGACTGAGTAACTTAGAAATGATAAATAAGTCCCATGTTGTTAGGAGACATATCATAGTTCCCTTCGATTTTGGTCCCAATGCAAGAAACACCATGAGTCATTGTAGTGAATTAGTGGCAACATGACAAAGAAAATTATCCAACGGAGTAGCATGACAATAATATAATAGTGCATTTATAAGTGGAAAAAGGATAGAAGAAACATCCCTCAACGTTGAGTGATAGGCTGCAACTAGAGATGGCACTTTAGGGATATTGATGCTAGTTCTAAAAAATAAAATATGGAGGATCTATCCATTGGATATGGTTTGTGGGTGACAATGTAGAAAGAGATTAAACCTAATGGAAAAATTCTTTGCTAAAACAAGTATGATGTGTCTATGTGGAAAGATATCTACTGGTACAAATAGATATGTGCAATTTTGCAACATATAAATGAATTGAAAGATGAGAGACTTCGCCCCATGGAACTTCATTTCTAAACAAGAGTAGTGATTACTATTGAATATACCTACATAGTATGTTGGGGGTGTTTAGTTCAAAAGGCATGGGTTGAGATTATGTTCCTCCCATGGGGGAGGACATAAAGGAAGTAGCCATACTTGCTATAGGGAAGTACAAAGAAAATTTCATAACCAGAGACTATGTCTCCAAGGGGTGTGATCCTAGGAGTGTCTTTATGTAATTAGAGAACATTTGGAGTTTGTGTAGTGAGAACCAAAATAGGTATTCTTTGAAGAGGGATCCATATGTGATGTCAAACCTAGTGTGATGAAGCTGTTATCAAATTCTATGATGAAACAAAGTGTGTTGGTTGTATAGGTGCAAAAGTATTGATGTTGGACGAAAAATCATCATCCCTGGAAATAAACGACATGTTCTAGGTAGTTGCTCTAGAATGTAGATAATAATCCAACACCCATGATATGGTTGTGTAAGATAATGTAAGTTGGATTTGGTATGTGCTATAGAATCCACTTGTATATGAGTATGGATACGAACAAATTCTATGAAAATGGAATGAATGAGAGAATGCTAACCTCTAGGATGGTGGGATGCTATTGTTTGTGTAGAGATATGAGTCCAAAAAGGTGTAGCGCAACCTAGATATATGTTGTGCTAAATTACTGGAAGATGAAGAGCATGGTGTGTTACATCCTCTTGTTGATGAGGAGTATATTGGGAATGAACTCTCATTTACAAAAGTAAGGGAATGTCTTATACGCCCTTGTAAATTTTAGTAGTAGGTAGATGCTAAATGTGCTTGATATGGATTATGTGAATGGCTATAGAAGTGGTGTGTTTCCTAGTATCTCTTTTGAGGAAAAGAAACCTGGTCATGATTAAAAATTGTAAATTTGAGTTGCAGGTAGATGCTAAATGTTCCTGATATGGATTATGTGAATGGTTATAGAAGTGGTGTGTTGCATAGTATCTCTCTTTTGAGGAAAATAATCCTCTTCTTATTAAAAATTTGAGTTTGTGATTATATTTAAATGATATGTTTATCCTTTGTATGTCCTTGATCTGGTAATAATGTTATATATTTCAATGTTGTAGCATCTAAAAGAATTATTAGAATTATGGCATGAGGGATAGGAAGGGAGAGATATGAAACCAAAAACATGTATGTATGGGTAATAAGAGATGATTTACATTCTTTGGGAGGGTTGTGAGAGAGGAAAACAATGAATGGTTTTTGGTAAATTGAGGATAGGGGGAATTGAGAATGAAAGAAAGATAGTGAGACATTGTTTGAAAAGAGAGGTCAACCAAGGGTTAGTATTTCATAGGTTTTGGAAGAAGGATGGTGCAAATGGATGACACTATTTGATGAAAGGTACAATAGAGAAAGAAAGGCATTTATATAAGTTCACTTATTGGATTGGAGGATTATGGGGAATATATTTTGTAGTAGAGATGATTTTATTGGTTTTACCATGTATATGTGTTGTGGTGAGAATAAGGTAATGAATTATGGTGAAGTTGATATGGGATTCCAAACAATGAGTGGGGAAACACCACATTTGACAGTTTCTAGGAAATACCTTATGGAAAACTTTATGGTTGAGCATTTATTAACTAGAAAACAATGAATAGTTTGTTGTACCGAGCTAAGGTGATAGGGAAAAGGATGAGGTTTGGTGGTCACTTGAAAATTAGTTACAATGTCCTTGGATACTACATTTTTTTTTGTTTCCATTGTTCAGGATGATCATGGCAAGTTGGTATTTATCTTGACAATTGTGAGTAAAAAGGACATGTTTAGAGTAAAAAGAATTTCCCTTAGTCATTAAGATTAAGGAATTTCATGCTAAAGTAAGGTTTGGGAGAGTGATTGTTTTTGGTTGAGAAGAGGGGTCACTGGATGGAATTGGATCTAAAAACTCATGGATATGCTCAAAGTGATCTAGTAGTTTCCCATGAGTGTATAGAGTTTTATGGGTGAATTAGCGATATAAGGCATGATAAGTGGAAGCATCGTAATAGTGGGATTTGTGGTGATGAAACCGAAAAGGACATTAATAAGATGCATCAGGGATAGGGTTAGGATTCGGGGAAGATTGTGATAGTTTATTATTGACAGGAGGATGAGAAGGAGGACGGTGAGAAGTAGGGACACATGGGAATTTATTAAGTTTATTTTGCGAGGGAACTTAGGAAGGCTTGATATAAGGGGCTTCTAATAAATAAAGTTTCTTCATGCCTTAATATCAATAACAGACCATAATTAAATTTGATAATAAGTACCTATTTAGAATCTATGATCTTGAGTTAGATCTAGAGCTTGGTAAAAATATCAATATATTGGTAGATTATTTTTCTTGGGGATTTCCATAGCTATAACCATCTATACATCAAGTTATACATGTATCTAAGTGGGTAAAAATGTTGTCTTAGGGAAAGGAAGAAAGCATCCCATGTGGCCATGCACCTAGTATTGGAACTTGTTGTCTTAATTGAGTTCAATGTTAATATTTATAGTTTCAATGTGATAATTCCATCATTCTTATGGCACACCTTCTAAGTGGCTTCCAAAGAGAAGAGACCATTACTCTTCATTCATATCTTTGACAACACTTGAAATCTGTTGTTGTGGATTCACTAGTCTAACAATCCACCCTGCATTTTCCCTCCATATTTAGGTAATGAGATGCGTGTATCTAGATATATATTAGAGGAGGGAATCTTAGATTGAAATTTTGGGTTATTTGTGAGAGTAGTAGCAAAATATTGAATGATGTTGAAGATAGGATATTCATCTTCTTTTGATGAAATTTCCTTCCGAGGAGGCATTTTGTGAACAGAGGATACTAGAAAGGACACACTATTGGAGTAGGAGGTTTGAGGTTGGAATGCAACCTCCAAGAACTCAAATTTTATTGAAAATACAAATGTTAGGTGGGCCTTGGAGACTAGAGATCCCAATATTAAAACAAAGGAATTCCTAGGGAAATAGTTGTCTAGCATTTACACTAAAAAAGGATTTGGGAAAGGATATAGGAGGGCATGCTCCAAAAGGGAACCATATTTGAAGAGATAAAAAATGAAAAAACAAGACTAAGAAAAACTATAGGAATGAGGTCATGTAGACTTTGTGCTTCAAAAATATATGGGTGGGAAAATGTTCTAAAAAATGACCTAGTTTAATGCATAAGCATGTGGGATGGGAGGGTGGCCTCAAAAACCAAACACTCTAAGAATATAGGCCTGAGTTGTAGGGTATGGTAACAATTGATGATAATCTTTACCACTTATTACAACCATTTAATCATTATTCAACTAGCTAAAAGTCTTTTATATTTTCACAATGGACCCACTCTCAAGCTAAGTTTCTAAATTAAATAAATAATAAATTAAATACACATAACTTGTAGATTGAAAAAAAGACAAATAATACATATCCACATAACTTGAAGGCTGAAAGATGCAACTAACGATAAATACATGATGCTGAAAAATTGGCAAGGCACATGTTAGTGAGGCATCCTTCTTAAAGAGTGCACCCTAATATTCCAAATAATGGAAAAGTGAGATGGAACATGTATAACAGAATGGGAATATAAGGATTCCATATAGCCCCAATAACACAAATGTTTAATGAAATTTTTTTAATAAAGAGTTTTGAAATTATTTAAAAAATATTACATAGGTTTTATTATTTTTTATATTTCAAATTTTTCTTCTTACTGTAGAATTTTTGGTATTTTCCTCTTTAACAAAATTATTTTTATACGATATAGAGTTTTGAAAAAACTATAATAAGAAATATTGGCCAAAGGTGTTGGTTAATAATCTCTCCATTTTCCTGCTATTAATATGCTCTAAGAACATGAAACTATGATAAGAAATATTGGCCAAAGGTGTTGGTTAATAATCTCTCCATTTTCCTGCTATTAATATTCACTAAGAACATGAATGGTTTATCTTTTCAAGTTATTTCTACACGATAAAGAGTTTTGAAAAAACTATAATAACAAATATTGGCCAAAAGTATTGGTTAATAATCTCTCTCCATTTTCCTGCTATTAATATGCACTAGGAACATTAATATGGACTAGGAACATGAATGGTTTATCTTTTCGATCTCTTATTTTTCAACTCCTTCCATTGCTTTGGTCTTGATTTATTGATTACACTGGTCAATATTATTTTTCCCAAACATCTCGGTAATAATTATGGTTTTGGTATGACATTTAGAGAGGGCCATATGCCCATTACTTAGGATCTTGTCAATTCAGTGTTGATTTATTATTCAATATATTTTTTCCTATACATATCGGCGGTATGGTGATTTTGGTATTGACATTTTATTTCAAAACTTGTGAATTCCACCCGTTTTTTTTGTTAACAATTTCATTTAAAATAGTGGTTATAATTTGAAATCGCTTAGTATTTTGAATGTTCTTCCCAAACTCAACCTTACAAAATATATTCAACTTCACAAAATATATTTTGATTCATATCTTTTGTAATTTCATCATATTTCTTCTCATAATATCTCTTCAAATTCAAATAATGATCATATTTTGAAGCTTCTTAATTATCGGTTGTTCGTTCCAAATTCAATCACTTCTGCCTTTCCTTGAGTGAAAACAATTAAGTAGCTGTGACCAACACAATCAAGTTAGGGTAAATATAGTCTAGAATAATAATCTACTTATTTTGTGATAATTTATTCACCAGGGCTAATGGTGCAAAACCATTCAATCATGAAGCTAAAAATAATGCTGCACTCTACTTATATGAAACTTCAAACTTTGAATCAGCAAGCGGCTAACAGAATAATAACGGGTACAGATTTCCCTAAGCCAGTTCAGTCTGGTGCCTTCATGCAGCGGCCTCCTTACCTCAGAACGAATATTCTCTCTCTAAGATAATGGGGCAAGTGAAAGGTCCTATTTCAAATGCTCCTGGGAAGGCTATTCTCACAATGCTCTTGGGCTTCTGGCTATTCGAACCAAAGCTCTTGGGACGAGCTCCAGGGCTTAAGGCTCTGTATCTTCCAATGCTCCAGGGAAGGATTATTCCATTGCTCCAGGGCTTCTGGCTATTCGAACCAAAGCTCCTGGGACCGGCTCTGGGGCTTAAGGCTATGGACCCCTCCACCTCCTGTACACATATACCATATTCCACCAGACAACAGGGTTATGTTTCCGAATTGGGTAGAAAAATAGTTGCTTTAGATTACTTAATATGAGGGAGCGATATAAATGGAGAAAGCTGGAACCGACTCGCAGGCTCAACAGATAGGCTTTATCTGGAAACTGGAGGTTGCCGTCTATTCCTCGCCTGCCTTAAGGTGCTCAGCATTTCCCCGGTGTCATCGGAACATCTCACTACGTCAGCGCCCATATATTGATCGTGGTAATAAGGTAACAGAATAATAATAAGTACAGCACAATATTATGAAATATATTGATTCTCTTAATCACATGGATAAGGCAAAAACTATATTCTTAAACTTAGATGAAGGTTGTGTCATAATAATAATAAAATTATTATTTTAAGGATGAATTCTTGGGAAATCAAGTGATGTTTTGCCTTTAGTTTATTATTGGAAAGATAATGGCGATTGTACTCCCCATGTTTATACGTTATGTAGAGACACGTTATGTAGAGACATGGGTGATCTTCATACTCCGTATGTTGTTTTTGTAGAGAAATCGGTATTCTGTTAGAATTGCAAATGTGAAAATACAATTCACATATGACAATTAACAATCACATAGATTAGAAACACAGAGATTTTGTGGTTCACTTAAAAGTTGCGCTACTTTCACCAAGCAGAGGTATTGGTTGTCTTATTATTCAGATCATGGAGATTACAACAGACTTGCAAGCTCTCTCATATCCCTCTCTCACGTCCTCCCCTTTGTCTCTATGGGCATACATAAATTTATATTATTTTACACAAGAAACTGAAATGAATGCGATCTCATCCATATTTTAACTTGGTCTTATTAGTTACAACCAATGCTGAATAATAAGATTAAAAAACTATTCTTGAGGAATTCGTTGTCACCAAATTCAAGAATCTCCACCTTAGACAACAATTAATCTAACACCTTTCTCTTTCCTTTAGTTCATCACGTTTTCTGCAAGCCAAGAGAAGCGAAGCACCATTGTAACTTCTCTAAAAGTACTGTTTTTTTTAACATGTCTACACAGTTCTCTTTTGTATGCACTTTCTTAAGAGAGACTCCACATTCATCGATGACCTGTCTTACAAAATGGTACTTGATAGGTATATGTTTTATTTTACTATGGTAGGTTGGATTCTTAGCCAATTAGTGAATATCACTTTGACTATCACAAAATAACTCTACTTTGTCCTGCATCCTTCCAAACTCACCAAACAAACCTTTCAACCAAACTGCCTCTTTGCAAGCATGTGAAGCAACTACGTATTATTCTTCTGTAGTGGATAAAGAAACAATGTTATGTAGCTTTGACATCCAACTAATGGCTCCACCTACAAGAATAAAGACACACCCCGAAGTCGACCTTCTCTTGTCCAAATCACATGCAAAATCAGAATCAACATATCCACAAACTAATTCACAATCACTATTATAAGTGATACATTAATCACTTGTGCCTCTCAAATACTGAAGCACCCATTTCACTGCTGCCTAGTGCTCTTTAATTGGATTTTCTATATACCTGCTGACACCCCCAACCGCATGTGAAATGTATGGCCTTATACTAACCATCACATACATTAGACTTCCTATTGCATTAGCATATGGTATTCGAGACATATATTCATTTTTTTATTTTATAGTAGGACATAAACTTGAAGAAAGCTTAAAATGGGAAGCCAAAGGGACTGAAACTGGTTTCACATTGTTCATACCAAACCTCAAAAGTATCTTCTCAACATACTTATGTTGTGACAACCAAAGCTTACCATTCCTCCTATCTCTGAAAATCTCCATGCCCAAAATTTGCCTTGTTGCTCCTAGATCTTTCATATTGAACGTCCTAGCCATATGAGCCTTTAACCTGTTGATCTTAGTTATGATTTTTCTTGCTAAAAGCATATCGCCAACATACAATACTAAGATAATGAATATGCCATTATTCAATTTCTTAAAGTAAACAAAATGATCATAGTCACTCCTTGTATAATTCTAGCTCACCATGAAAGAGTCAAATTTCTTGTACCATTGTGTGGGCGACTGCCTCAAACCATACAATGATTTCTTGAGCCTGCAAACAAATTTCTTGCTGCGAATCTGAATGAACCCTTCAGGTTGTTCCATGTAAATTTCCTCATCCAAATTTCCATGTAAGAAGACAGTTTTAACATCTATCTGCTCCAACTCCAAATCAAGTAATGCAACTAATGCTAACACAATTCAAATTGAAACAGACTTAACAACTAGTGGAAACATATCTTTAAAGTCAGTACCTTCCTTATGAGAATATTTTTTCACAACCAACCTTGCTTTGTACCTTTCCACCTTATCATCAACACCCTTCTTCAACTTGTAGACCCACTTGCAACCTACAATTTTTATGTCTCTTGGAAGTTCTACCAGGTCCCATGTGGCATTCCTCTCTAATGCCTTCATTTCATCCTTCATTGCCTCTTTCCATTTATCATTGTTAGAACCCTTCACAACATCTTGATAGCACGAAGGTTCATCATCATTGGTACTCTAATTCCACCTTGGCCTCATCTCTACCTATGGCTCTGCTCCTACTACTGATGCCTTTGCTATGGGGTGAGACCACTTTAGCTACCTTTGTACTAATAGTGGAGTTGATCTAGCAGCGGATCCTATTCCAGTTTGAACCATTGTAGAAGAAGATGTAGAATCCAAGCCACACCCATTTCTCCCCAGATTTGATGCTATCTAGGTGATGCAGTTATGGAGCAGCTATCTAGGGAATATTGGTTGGGGGAGATCCCTGATCAAGTTTGATACAGATGAGGTAGTTCTAGAGCAGTTATCTAGGGAATAGTAGGTGTGAGAGAGATCCCTGATCAAGTTTGATAGAGATGAGGTGGTTCTATAGCATTGATGGAGGGGAATAGGATTGATGTAGTGGGATAGGGAAAATGATGGCTGCCTTATCAGTAGTAGGTCTAGGAGAAAATCTGTGGTGTTAGCCTAATCCCAAGATCCACATTTTCTGGGGGACGCGACACGTTGTTTCTAAACCAAAAAGCATAAAAGACCAAAACAAAAGCATTAGTGGGTGCACTTGACCTAGAACCAGTTCTTATTTCCAGTCCATTCGAAGGACTAGTAGTACCCTTATTAGTTCCATATCCCGTTCTATAGCTAGTAGCAGAGGAAGGGGAATAGGGATAGGGATAGGAGCAAAGAGAAAGACATAGCCAGATAAAGAAACTGACAAAACAAAATCATCATACCTTTTTGGAGGAACTCTGACCCGAGTAGACCTCCTTAGGGAAGTTTGTGGCTCATCCACATTCTGTTGATTGTTATTATCAACCATGTCTTCCTCTGCATGAAACTCTTCATGAACATCTTCAAAAACTTGTTCATGTTCACTTTCATCTGTATTTGAACTGGTTTCAATCCGAAGTTGTTGATACTTAGGTACTTCTTCCTGTTTCATTTGAACATCTACATCTGATTTGATGAGAGATGATTCATCAAATATTACATCTTTGTTAACATTGATCTTGTGGGTAGTAGAATCCCACAACGTATACGCCTTAATATCATCACCATATCCAACAAAGATAAGCCTTTTTTATTTTGGGTCTAATTTAGAACGCTAATGTTTAGGAATTAAAGCGTAGGCTTCACAATAAAAAACTTTAAGATTAAAATAATTACAAGGGTGAAATTTCCATACCTCTTCATGAATCTTGCACTCTATTATTGTTGATGGTGATTGATTCACTAGATAACAAGTTGTAGATACTGCTTCTGCCCACAGTTCCTATTGCAAGTTGGTGTTACTAAACATACTCCTTGCTCTCTCTAGAAGAGTCTTGTTCATGCGTTCAACAACTCCATTTTGTTGAGGAGTATAGGAAGTGGTTTTATGCCTATCAATCCCAAACTCCTTGCAATAGTTCTCAAATTTCATTGATGTAAATTCACCACTATTATCAGTTCTTAAACATTTAATGGACCTATAAGTGCTCTTTTCTACCAAAGCTCTAAACTGCTTGAAAACAATAAATACATCAACCTTTGTTTTTAACATATAGATCCAAACCTTCCTGGAGAAATCATCTATAAAAGTTACAAAATATGATGATCCTCCATATGAAATAGTAGGGGATGGTCCCCAAACATTAGAATGGATATAGTCAAGGATTCCTTCATTGGTGTGTCTTCTGATTTTAAATTTTTGCCTATTCTATTTTCCATAAATACAGTGCTTGCATAAATCTAACTTTAAAGACTTTAGACTAGGAAGTAACTTGTGATCAGATAATACATTCAATCCTCTTTCACTCATATGTACCAACCGTTGATGCCACAGTCGAACAAAATCACTGTCATTCTCGGATACAACTGTCGCATGATTTGGCTCGATTCTTCCTTCTATCAGAAACAAGTTTCCAACCTTCTTTGCCTTCATAACCAATAGGATTCCTTTGTAGACCTTCATAACTCCACCTTGAAAAATACTCTTATATCCTCCAATGTCTGAGACTCCCAAAGAAATTAGGTTCTTCCTAAGCTTAGGTACATGTCTCACATTAGTTAGTATTTTAACAGTTTCATCAAACATCTTAATTCGAATGCTACAAATTCCTACAACTTTAGATGATATGTCATTTCCCATGTAAAAAATTCCATCATCTATAGACTGGTAAGTAACAAACTAGTGTCTATGAAGACACATGTGATTTGAAGCACTGAAATATAATAACCATTGTTGATCATGACATGAACCAATATTAATTGATAAAACTTCAACAATCATACCTGAACCTATTGCTGAACCTATTTCGATTGCATTTGATTCCTTCGTCTCTTTTGGAGGGGCTTGTTGTCTCTTCCAACAATCCTTCTTCAGGTGTCCAGATTTTCCACAAAACCAACACTTAAGTTTTCTCTTCTTTCCCTTCGACTTTTACTGAGAGAAATCTCTCTGAACATGTTTTCTTTCCTTAGGTCTTCCTTTGACCACCATCGCCTCAAATGTAGATGTTTTTGAATTGGTTATCTTCCTTGTTTCCTCAGACAATAGTGCTCCAACAATAACATCAAACTCAATACTTTCTGTTGCGCTGAAACTAATAGAGGTAACAAAGTGATCCCATGATGCAGGCAACGAACATAATAATGTAATTACCTTATCTTCAGATTCAAATTTCACTCCCATGCTAGTGAACTGAAGGGTGAAATCATGAAGGTGGGTTACACTTTCGTGACAATCGGGTCTCCAAAAT
>CBVK0100097678.1:0-31420 GCA_900067695.1 Picea abies
TCCTACACATTACAAAGCTCACACATATTTGAGATATATATGAAAACATGTTGATTTTCTAACATTTAATCCCAAATTCCTTTTAAATACTAAAATGAATAAAGTGGAGAACAATAAGGTGAAACCCAAGTATATTTATAGAAATGATATCATGAAAGGTTATTGGGGCGATGATATGTGAAGAATGATGAAGGGAAAGGTGGATGAGAATAGGACATTTATGAGCTCCAACAGACGTGAGTGCTAGTAGGTTGTGACAGGGACTCTGCCACATCTCTCCCTCAATATATAGTCTACGTGCATGGCCACTTTACTCCTTATGTGAGTCATATTAACAAGAAATATTCAGCATGCATCCATTAATGAAACACTGTGAATTATCCATATACAAGGTCATACTATAATCGATCATATGTCACATATGCATAAATGAAATACTCAAACCAATACAATCCACTCCCTGAATCAATCCAGAGTCCAAGGAGGTCCATCAATTCCATCGGCATTCACACTCTATCAATGTCCTACACACTTAGGGAAAACTCATCAATAGCATTTGTCAATACGCATATAAACAATACAAATCCTGATCCATCAACATCATCATAAGAATACATAAGTGAAACAAATAACCATGTACTCTAATTGGATCACTTGCAAGAAAGTGTCCTCAAACAATAAGTAAATGACATGTTCTCACAAGAGGGGGATATCACATACACCCCCTCTTGTTCTAAACTTTGTTCCGAAGTTGTGCAATATATAAAATGCAGTAAATAAATCATTTGAATAGATCTATATGTCTAAACTATCAAATAAATATGGAAATTGCTGGCGCATATCATATGTGTCCTGCCAGGTAGTTGAGTGTGGACTATAATTGTCCCACTGGACCATGACCTGATCAACTATTTGACGCCATAGATTTTGAATGCAATGGTCCATAATTCAGATTGGCTTCATCATGAGTGCACCCTCATCCGATATATGCAAATAACTCATGTCAATCACATGTGTAGGATTACTAACATAATGTATCATAACAGATACATGAAAAACATAACGCATACACCTCAAACAATGAGGCAAGGCTAGTCCGTAGGCCACAGGTCCTCTCCTTTCCACAACTTCAAAGGTCCCAAAAACCTAGGAGAGATTTTATCACTCTTTATAAACTTGATCGAGATCTTGTGCGGTTTCACCCCCAAGAAAATTTCATCGCCAACTTCGTAATTATGGTCAATGTGATGCACATCGACATAACTCTTTTGTCGATCTTGTGCTTCCTTAATCCTTTGTCTTATCGTTTGCATTTTATCTTCAATTTCTTGGATCGCTTCTAGTCCTACCAAGATCCTATCCTCAATTCGATCCCAGCTCAATGGCCTTCGATACGGTCACCCGTAAAGAAACTCAAATGGCTTCATATTAATGGTACTTTGATAGCTATTGTTGTACACAAACTCTACCATTGGAAAGAACTCTTCCTAGCACTTTTATTGGTCCATCATGTACATAAGCAACATATCTTCCAAAATTTGGTTTGTTCTTTCTATCTTCCAGTCTATCTCAGGGTGATATACTGTACTGAAGCTCAGTTTTGTCCCCAAGGCCTCTTGGAAACTGTTCCAAAACATCTTGTAAACACCAATCCTCTATCGTATATGACCCTTTTAGGCACACCATGTAATCTCACAATCTCACTGATAAAAACTCTAGCTATGTATGACGCCTATTATGTCATAAGCACAGGGATAAAATTTGCTCCCTTCATCAGAGTGTCAACTACAATGAAAATCGAGTTGTGCCTCCTTGTCGTCACCGACAATCCAACAATAATGTCCATCAAAATGACCTCCCATTTTGAATCCGGAATAGCATGTGGATGTAGTAATTTTTCTAGATGTCTATGTTCAACTTTCACCTTATGACATTCTAGACATTGTGCCACGTAACGAACTATTTATACTTTCATTCCTTTCCAGAAGAATAAATCCTTAAGATATGCCCTCATCTTCATGACTTGCGGATGAGCCATGTACACTTCTCTATGAGCTTTGCTTAAGATTAAATTTCTCAATTCATCATTAGGAGGTATGTAAATCTAGTTATTATACCTCATCAATCCATTGTTTTCCACTATATATCCTTCAAACTTGGTATCGTCATGGTGTCTTGTCTGATGATTTCCTTAACCTCTTTATACCAGTCATCGTCAAACTTTATAGTTAGAATCATTTCTTGAAGATTCATCTAAAGAGGTATCACCAATAATATGCATGGTTTTTGACTCAATGCATATGGCACTCTGTTCACCGATCATTTAATGTAATTAATCTCAAATCGTATTTGCTAAGTAATTTTGACCAACACTTTTACCTCGCGTTCAAGTCGTTCTGCGCAAAATTGTTGCATTCCACAGTGATCTATATTTTTTGTTTGAATTTTCATCCAATCAGATAGTGTCTCCACACTCTCCAGGAATACTTAATGACCAACAAATCCCAATCATGCATTGCATTGTTCTCCTCACGCCTTCTTAATATCCTTGATATTTAGGGTATCACTGGATCGTCTTGCATCAATACTCCACCTAAACCTTCCTTGGATGTGTCTGTGCATACAATGAAATCCCTGTCCACATCGAGGAATTTCAGTATTGGATTTGTCGTCAAAATCCCAATGAGCCTTTGAAATTATTCTAGGCACTTCTTGGTCCATACATACTTCTTGTTTTTCTTCTGCAATTTTGTTATCGTATTTTCTCTCTTCGAAAAGAACCTTCAACGAACCGTCAGTAATATCCTGCTAAACCCAAGCTACATACTGATGGTACGTTTTTCGGCACAGACCACTCAATAATAACCTTTACATTCACTGGATCCACAATGATTCCTTTGTCAGATATAACATGTCCTAAGTAATGAATCCTCGAGATCATTTCAATAGTTTCTCGTAATTTGTTTTCTCGTAAATACTGTAATACGAAGCACAAATCTTCTCCATGTTCCCCCGTTGTCCAACAATATATCAATGTGTCATCAATGAATACTTGGAAAAACTTGTCCAAGTATTCGCGGAACACCTCATTAATCAAAATCTTGAATACCCCTGGGGCGTTTGTCGGTCCCAATGGAAAAATGATAAATCTGTAGTGTCTGAACCTCGTCTTGAATGTGGTCTTGGGAATATTTTCCCCTTCAATTCGTAACTGGTGATATCCTGATCTCAAGTCAATAATTGAAAACACCATCGCACCTTTCATTTGATCAACCAAATCATCTATTCAAGGAAATGGATATCAGTTCTTGATCATCACCTGGTTCAAATGACAGTAGTCAGTACAAAGTCTCCATGACCCATCCTTCTTTCTTATGAAAATGATAGTCTCACCCCAGGGTGATACACTTGGATGTATTAGTCCCAAGTCCAACAACTCCTTCAATTGCATTTTTGTAATATTCCAGATATAAAATAGTATGCAGAACAAAAATAATTAGCTAGAAATGGCAGATAAACAATGATATAACCAGAACAACAACACACTAATACAAAAATGATACCATAATAACACAAGAAAGAACACTTTGAATACTGAGAGGAATGTTCACTTTCCTCTTCGAGGGGGCAACCTCTAGCAGAGAAGAGCTCTATTACAATAATATCCAAGACAAAACTTCTCATACCCTCTATTCCCATTTATACTAAATCTATCTATCCAAAAGAACAATCTAGAGGAATATCCTTCTAGAAGCAAAAGCTTCTATTAGGTCTTCTTGCATTTGATGTATTCCTCCTTATTTCTAGGCCTTATTAATATTGACCTTTATTACATGGAAATATATTATTCTACCCACTTGAGGGGTTAGGTAGATTAGGTCCCTAATAATTTTCAACTTCTATAACTCAGGCGTTGACATCCGATAAGGCGTTCTTGCTATCGGTTTGGTTCCAGGTTTCCAGTCGATTGTAACACCAATTCTCTTTTGATGGAAAACCTTGCAACTCTTCTAGACACACGTCAACAACTATCATACTACCGAAAGGTTTTCTAATCCTTCCTCCTCTCCCTTTTTGTTTAGTGCTAATATTGCATATATCTTGCATCCCTTGTGCATGCTCTTTTGTAGTCATAGGGAAGAAATGAACCTCAAGTACACTCCCTAGGTTCTTCCTACAATCATTCTTCTCTATCCCTCATCAACAGTCAACTCAACCGTATCATCTTATCGTCAGGTATCGCATCATGCGATTCCAACCGGTGCATACTAATGACGATGTCATACGATCCTAAGATCATGATATATAGGTCAAACTTTGTTTGCAAAATCTCCCAAGTTAATGCAACATCCCGTAACCTTTCCTCCAACCTTTTTTTTGTCACTTGAATCCATTTCTATGTACCTAAATGCATCCTATTAGACTTCCTTCACCTTAATTATTTTCAGTGCTGCACTGGAGATAAATCTCTCTGTAGCATCGGGATATATCAAAATACTAAACATTTGGTTGGCAATTGTACTTGTCGTCTCGAGCAATGTGGACTAGTGCTTGGACTAGCAGTTATTCACTGGTGCATGAATCTTGTGGAACTTTCCCAAATATCCAACTGTAGTGTGTCCTATTGACCCGACTGCTCTGGCCTTCTCAACCGAATAGTCTCGCTGGTAATGTGGCTCTCCACATGTCTAGCATATGGTCTTTGGTCCAGTACTCCTAGCCCCCATAGTATACATTGTTGGCATACCAGCCTGAGATCTTGGTATGTTCTGCTGACAGGCCTAAACTACTACTTTTTCACTTCAGATGGTGTCTGTCCAATTGGGATTGCAGGATTCCTACCTGGAGCCCCATTGGTCAGCTCTTCCTCATCTATAAGGGCCTTTTGGACTGCAATGTGCAATGTTTGAGGCATTTGGATCCTCACCTTCGCACAAATGTTGGAGTTAAGGCCAAACACAACTTTTTGACCTTCATATTCTCCATGTTCATATGTGGGGCACACCGAAGTAGCTCCATGAATCAAGCCTCACACTTTGGAGCCATATGACCACCCTGTCATAAGGCATTGAACTCATTGGACTGGCACTCAATGAATCCCTTTGACAAATACCTCTCCTAGAACCGCTCCTCAAATGGTTCCCATGACACTTCTTTGATGGCCATGTTTAGTTGATGTAGGAGCATCTTCCACCATAGAAGAGCGATCCCCTTCATCTGAAAGACCGCCATGTGGACCTTCATGTTGGAGGTGTAGTCATGAAGTGAAAAGCATATCACCTTCTTGGTTGAGTCATCTGTGGCACCCATGAACTCAAGAAACTTGACCTTATCGAGTTCTATGTGAATCCTACCAGTACCAACTAGAGCGTGCTGCGAACCATCGTTAGGTCCAGGTGCCCCGACCTCATCTCTATCTATTCGGTTAATCAAGGCCTCTGACATCCTCTCGAAGGACCTCATCAAACCAAACACATCCCCCACAACAATATTCTCCTTTCCAATGACTTTTTCTTCTCCTTATGGGTTAGACCCTCTGGAATTCATTCTACTGGAGACATCGCACCTCCTCCCCTATTGCCATGTTTTCTACCTCCACGATATCCTTTATCCATGATTACCAGCATAGACAATTTCAAATTTTTATTAGCAATAAGTTATTAATCAATTTTTCAATACAGTGGATAGTGTGGCGATCCACAGTCGTAGGGTTGAACCTGCTCTGATACCATATGTAACATCCCCTCTATTACGACTAGGAAAAGCGATGTAAAATAGGTAAAAAAAAAAAATGTTTTTGTTTTAGGATATTAAACTCTTTACAACATAATAAACAACACTGCATGTGATACATCATCATAACTAAAATGACACATAAGCCACGCATTAAAAAAATTAAAAAAGGGCACATAATCAACACATAATAGAAACTCAATCAACGCATAATACACATGACATCATAATTAAAATTGTTACAAGTGATTTTTCATGGAAATCAAAAAGACACAAGCCAAAGCATTAACATAAATGTTAGCAACTCATAATTAATGCATAAACATATATATAGCGGTGCAGTTGGGTACATCAAAGTCACCTGAACAATTATACATAAGGATCCACCATGTCACTGAACATTTATATAACTACCCACCCAACCTATCCTGCATAGTTAGGACCTCCAAGACACATAAGCAACTCTCAAGCCCAGGATTCATCTGATTGATTTTGACCACTTAAGGTCTTAGGGTTGGAAACTGTCCTGAGGAACAAGGAGGTGTCTAAATTCCACCGACACAATCAAGTCGAAACCCACTAGCTCAATCAATCAACATCATTATTATCCGTGGCACAAGAGAAATATAAATACTCAATAATTCATACATCGATATTATTCATGGGGCAAGAGAAATCAAATACTCAATCAACCATACATCAATATTATTCAAGACGAAATAAGAATCTACTTTACTTTAAATAGTTCAAGATAATATAATACTTAATCAGTCATAAGTCAACACTATTCTAAGGCGCAAGAGTAATCAACTTTATTTAATTTATGACACAAAGGAATCTACTCGCTTACTCATTCATACATCACACCAATTTCAATTCTGAAGATTTTAATTTCACTCTACTTAATTAATTGTCAATGTCGTAATAAGGATTTAATGAAACACACAATATATCAATAAGAAAAAGAAATGTTCCACCCCAACACAAATTAATCTCATTACTCAACCCCAAGGTTGCCAATAATCAATAGGGTAGACTATAATAAGAAAGTCAGAGTCCCACTATATTATAAAATACAAGTATATATATTCAATTCAACATCTACACCTTATAAATTTTCCTACGCAACCACAACATGGTATAAGAAATTAAAAAGGTTTCTCATGAGACCAATAACCATTTGATATTCATACAAGTTGAAGGTAAAATGCTAGATTACGAATATATGTGTTCAAAGGTTAAATATTTCATATGATAGTACAATGATAGAGATTATATAAGGTACACTTAATTAAAACCTTGGGACATATCAACCTACAACATTCAAAAGTGCATTAATAACATAAATAATTATATTCGCAACATAAGGTTAATATCTCAAGAGTCTTCTATAGGTGTCGTTAAATTATGAAGGTTCTAGCTGGAGGGACAAACACAATCATGAAATATTTATTAATACATAGAAAAGGGATCAATATATTTAAGGTTAATAATTTTATGTATAAAAATGAAAAGAATTTTTTTTAATATAAAAACACAGAGAAACAAGGGTAAAATCACATGGCAATTTCCCCCCAACCAATGGCAAGTGTTTATAAAAAAAAATGCAGAGAATACCAACATAAATAGCATGGCTATTCCTTCAAATGTTGGAAAGTTTTAATACAAAGAAAAATGCAGAGAATACCATGGTAAATCACATGGCTATTTACCCAAATGTTGGCAAGTTTTGATACAAATAAAATGGAGAGAATACCATGGTAAATCGTATGTCTATTCCCCAAATGATAGCAAGTGTTAATACAAAAACAAAACGCAAAGAATACCGTGGTAAATCACATGGTTATTCACCCAAACGCTGGCAAGATTTGACACAAAGAAAATGCAGAGAATACCACAGTAAATCGCATGGATTTTCCCCCAAATGTTGGCAAGTTTTTATACAAAGAAAATGCAGATAATACCTGATGCAGGAGCATTGTAAGAAGCCATCCAAGCAAGCATAAAGGCAGAAGACATCTAGAAAAGCACTAGCGCACATTTTGAAATGTTTTGAATAATTAATGAATGGATATTAATGTAATAGCCAGGGGAAGTGTACTTGCATTTATATTTTGGAGATGTGAACAGATCTGGAGTGATTACTCTCATTTGTCAAATGTAATAGGCATTTAAGTCTGTTGAATTAAAGTAGGTGGATGTAAATTAATAGATTAGATAGTTTAGGAGCATAGGAGGGAAAACATATGGTAGACACCCTCAACCCTTTGATTATTTGTAACATTATGATTTAGAATTCATAAGATGTAGAGCTGCAGAGGAGAATAGAGGAGAACAAAGAATTTTTATGCATTTTAGTTGTTGATATTTACCATGTACATGAGCACTGGAATGAATAGAAGAAGGCTTTGATTCCAATCTCTGTGTTGTTATGGTTGTTGGAACCACCTGTTAAATGGTATGTTGCAGGCTTGTTTGTATTCTCTGTATGCATTTCTTTCAATGCTATGTATGTCTATAGGTTCTGGAATTCTATGTTGAATGTTTGAATTTTGGGTAAGGGAAGAATGAGTTTCAATTGTTTCTCTTTCTGAGAACTCGTGCAAAGAGTGTAGTGGAGGGTCCGCAAGGAGTGCGTCGACCAGGCTCTGAGTTTCATCTCAGAACTTTCAAAGGAGATTCAAATTGGGTTTTTACAGGCCAAAGCGTGAGGTTGTCTTAGAGCCATGCAAGGCGTGCACAGGATGGGTGAAGTCTTGGATTTTACCAATCCAAGAGAGAAATTAAGAGACTGTTGTTGCAAGGAGTGCACAGATTCAAAGACCCAAAATAACCAGAGGTTATTTGAAATTTGTCGCAAGGAGTGCGTGTAGGGACCCTTTTTGAGGTCTTGGATTTGCTAGTGAAATATCAGGAGAGATAGAACCTTTGAAGTGTTCAAAGGGAGATGAAATCCAAAACCATCTCGAAGAAGTCAAGTTCAGGAGGAAGGATGCCAAGTCGTTTGGCCAGAAGTGCTTGAGAAGTTGAATCAGATGGTTGAATCACTTCAGGAGGAAGTGTCGAAATACCGTGAGCTATTGGATCTCATGGAACAATGAAGGGATTAAGACTGAGTGTCTTTCAATACCCTTAAGCTCTAGAGGGATAGGGACCGTCAGATCTGGATCAACGAGAGCCATTGATCTTGCATGCGAACTCGTGTATCGAAGTTCGGGGACTAGAGTGACCAGTGGTTTGGGTCGAGCATCGTGGATCGCCTATTGGTGAAATATTGATATATCGAGGGTTGTTGGATTGATGGAAGCACACAACCATCGATATCATCAAAGGCATGATTTCGAAGTTGAGGATTTGCAATGAGAATGCACAAGGGGTGGTTCTCCAACTTGCGAAGTCACGAGTCACTAAAGGTGCTTGCACTTAGGCTCAAATGTGGTCAAATTGGAAAAGGGGATGAAGAGGGGGCTTACACCTTAAGCCATACAAATTTCATGTTTCAGATATTTCCGAGAGCAGTGGCATTGTGTTCGAGTATCCAACTCACGAGACCCAAAATCCTTGAGTATAAGTAACCCTTGTTGTGGTCTAGAGAAGATCCTGCATGAATCTCGGCTTGAGGGTAGGAGGTCTATAGCAGTTGAGGTATTAGAGCACAGACATTATTTTCTTTCTGTAGTAGAGATAAAAGAGGAAATTTACAACCATGCCACCGAGAAGGAGATAAAGGGCAATGCCTCATCCAGCAGTGGAAAGAGAAATGCGTGAATTACGTGCCAGGCTTGATGCTATGGAGACAACACAAAGGCGCACAGTTGACGCTGGAGATATCAGCGAGGCTGAAAGAAAAAATGATGCAGAACATGAAGGAGAAGAAGTTGCAATCAAAGATGTTGCTAAAGAACATCTGCTTAGAGCTGTTGCAAGGATAGGTGCTAGGGAAAAAATGGACATTCCAATGTATGAAGGCAACTTGGATGTTGAAGAGCTTCTAGACTGGATTAGAACTCTAGACAAATACTTCAACTATGAGGATGTCGAGCAAGATAAGAAAGTCAAACATGTCGTTGCTAGACTTAAAGGGCATGCAGCATTGTGGTGGGATGAACTGCAGGCTGATAGATGTTACAAAGGAAAGCAAAAAGTCAAAAGCTAGGACAGCATGGTCACAAAGATGAAATCCAAATTCATACCCAGAGATTATCAAATAAATCTGTTTTGGAGGATGCAGAATTTGAGACAGAATCTGATGTCAGTGAAAGAATACACTGAAGAGTTCTATAGGATAAACATCAGAGCATGTCATTAGGAAAGCGATGATGAAAAAGTTTCCAGGTATATGAATGGTCTATGATATGACATTCAAGATGATATGAGCATGATGACCATCTGAAATGTGGAATATGCTTATTAGATGGCTCTAAAAGATGAAGAGAAGTTGAGCCGAAAGCAAGGTTAAAAAGGCTGAGGCAGAAGTCAAAGCAGAGGCAAGACAATTTCCCAGGAAATGACTCAAAAGTCTAAAGAAGAGGACAAGAAACCTCAAGCTCAATCTAAGAGAGGAGGAATCTCACAGGGGAGACAGTATGCTGACCGAAACACTTTTCCTTGAACCAGAGGAAGAGGCAGAGGAGGCAAAGTGAAATGCTTTGTCTGTGGAAAAATCGGACATAAATCCTATGAGTGTCTAGATAGGAAGAAAGATGGTGAAACTCACATTGTCGAAGCTCAAGGATGGAATGTTGAGGCATAAGACGTTGAGGGTGGAAGATCTTTGATGATGAGGAAAGTTCTCTTGAAACCAGAGAAGGAGCTGGAGAACGCAGCCCAAAGAAACAGTTTGTTTTGGACTTCTTGAAAAACCAAAGACATAGTATGCAAGGTCATAGTGGAGAGCGGTAGCATAGATAATATCGTATCTATAGAGATGGTAGAAAAGTTGGAGCTGGAGACTGTTGCACATCCAAGCCCATTCATAGTTTTGTGGCTACAAAAAGGACATCATGTAAATGTCACTAAACAGTGTTTAGTTGAATTTAAAATAGGAGGATATAAAGATGGGATATTATGTGATGTCATTCCCATGGACGTTTCTCATTTATTGTTGGGTAGACCATGGAAATATGACAGAAATGTGGTGCATGATGGGAGAAATAGCACGTACACTTTGGAGAAAAATGGTAGGATGCACATGTTGCTGTCGATTAAGGATAAAGAGGTGATGACAGAGATGATCAACACTGTACTTATCATGAGTGGGAAGGAACTTCTTAAGGAATTCAAGAAAAAGGAAGACACACAATTCATTGTGGTTAGGAATCCCATAATTGTTTGAACAACACTAGGATAGATGATTTACTAGAAGAAATCCAAGAGTTGCTGGAAGAATTTGCTGATACAGTAGTGGACGAAATACCTTGTTCATTGCCACCTATCAAGAGTATAAGCCATCATATATATCTTATACCTGGATCCAGTTTTTCAAACAAAGCAGCTTCCAGGTTGACGCCACAGGAGAATGAACAATTTAAGAGACAGGTCCAAGATTTAATGGACAAAGGATTGATTCAGGAGAGCTTGAGTCCATGCGTTGTTCCGACAGTGCTCAACCCAAGAAAGGACGGTGGCTGGAGAATGTGTATAGACTCAAGGGAAATCAATAAGATTACCATCAGATATAGGTTCCCATTTCCAAGGATGGACGACTTGATGGATTGCTTGAGCAGAGCAAGGGTTTTTTCAAAGGTTGATTTGAAAAGAAAATATCATCAGATTAGAATGAGAGAAGGTGATGAATGGAAGACAACATTCAAGATGAATGAAGGGTTGTATGAATGGATTGTCATGACATTTGTCTTGAAAAATGCGCCCAGTGATTTCATGAGGTTGATGAATGAAGTCCTAAAGGATTTCATTGGGAAATTCGTCATTTTATATCTTGATGATATATTAATTTTCAGCAAAACTTAAGCATAACACTTAAAGCATTTAGCTACAGTGATGAGGAGGTTACAGAAAGAGAAATTGTTGATCAATATGAAGAAATATTCATTTATGAGGACATAACTCATTTATTTGGGTTTTGTTATCTGTGCAAATGAATTGAAAATGTATCCGAAAACGATAAATGTGATTAAGGATTGGCCATCGCCAAAGAGCGTGTTTGAAGTTTGAAGCTTCCATGGTTTGGATAGCTTCTATAGGAAATTCATCTAAAACTTCAAAGGAATTAGCACACCGATCATGGATATGGTGAAGAAAAGACATAAATATTTTCATTGGACAGAGGAAGCGGAGAAGAGCTTCAACCTGCAGAAGAGGAAGATCACTGAGAAACCAATTATGGTTTTGCCAGATTTCAGCAAGACATTCTAGGTCAGGTGTGACATGAGTGGATTTTCCAGTGGAGTGGTCTTGAGCCAAGACAATAGGCTGATCACATATTTCATTGAAAAACTGAATGAAGCAAAGATCAAATACTCCACGTATGACAAAGAATTCTACGCAATCATACAAGCACTGAAGAAATGGAGGCACCATTTGGTTCCCAAAGAATTCATTTTGTACAATGATAATCACAATTTGCAATTTGTGACTCGACAGGGGAAGTTGAAACAAAAACATGCTAAATGGGTTGAATACATGCAAAATTTTACTTTTGTGATAAAGCATATTTCTGGAAATGCTAATAAAGTTGTTGATGCTTTGAGAAGGAAATGTTTTCTTATGCAGGAATTCATAATCAAGACTTTGGGTTTTGATAACCTCAAAGAAATGTACAGGGATGATCCATATTTCAAAGAGGCATATGAGGCATACACGAATCCAATTCTCAGGGACAGAAGTCAATGGATTGAATACATGATCCAAGATGGATTATTGTTCAGGGGAAATCAACTATGTATTCCAAGATACTCCATGAGGGAGAATTTTCTAAAGGGAAAGCACAGTGGAGGATTTTTCGGACACTTCGGTCATGAAAAAACATTCTCAAAGTTGAATGGCTTGTATTACTAGCTAGGGATGAGAACAGATGTTAAAAAATTTGTGGACATGTGCAGAATTTGCCAGCACACGAAAGGAAAAAGACAGAACACATGGTTATACCAGCCATTAACCATACCTAAAAGGTTGTGGGATGCAGTGAGCATGGATTTAATATTAGGACTACCAAGGACACAAAGAGGATGTGATTCAATATTTGTGGTAGTCGACATATTTTCAAAGATGGAACATTTCATACCATGCCAGAAAACCAATGACGCAACTCATATTGCGAACGTGTTTTTCAAGGAAGTCTTCAGACTTCACGGCTTGCCAAGGAGTATCATTTTTTATCGAGATACCAAGTTCATAGGACATTTTTGGAGGACCTTATGGAAGAAGCTGGGGACAAATTTTTCTTTTAGCTCAACATATCATCCTCAAGTGGATGGATAGACAGAGGTCGTGAACATGAGCTTGGGAGATTTGCTAAGGAGCCTAGTGACAGAACACCACAGTCAATGGGATCACATTTTTCCACAGGTATAATTTGCTTACAATGATTCACTCAATAGAAGCACAGGGTATAGTCCATTCCAGATTATATATGGACTGCAGCCAAGGGGAGTTTCTGAATTGAAAGATTCAGAACAAGTTAAATTCAGGAGTGCTAGTGTAGAGGACTTTGCAGAAGGAATGAAGGAGCTTCACAGAGGAACTAAGGAGCGATTGCAAAGTTCAAGTCAAGAATACAAGCGCAGAATAGATAAACACAGGTGAGAGCTTCAATTCAAAGTTGGTGATTTGATTCGTTCACATTTGAGGAAGGAGAGGTTCCCAAGGGGAACATACAACAATTTGAAGATGAAAATGATTGGACCGTGCAAGGTCATAAGGAAATTTGGGGCAGACGCATATGAGATTGAATTACCTGATGGGGTCAAAATCTCTCCGATATTCAATGTCATGGATTTGTACCCTTACAGAGATGAAGAATCAGGAGTAGAAGATGAGAAAGAAGAAATTCAATGGACAAAACAAATGCCTGTAGCTGAAAAGCCACAGATGGAAATCATAATTGACAAGAGGATTTGCAGAAAGACCAGGAGGAAAGAGTATTTTGAATACTTGTTCAAATGGAAGGGACATCCATTTGAAGATGATAGTTGGGAGGATGAAACAAAAATTCAAGGGCATGGACAGACTGTGCAAGATCTCATGAACAGGAGTTCATGAAAATTTTCAAGCAAGGGAGTATGATGCAGGAGCATCATAAGTAGCCAGCCAAGCAAGCGTAAAGGTGGAAGACAGTTGGAAAATCACCAGTGCACATTTTGAAATGTTTTGAAGAATTAATGAATGGATATTAATGTAATAGCCAGGGGAAGCATACTTACATTTATATTTTGGAGATGTGAATAGATCTAGTGTGGTTGCTCTCATTTGTCGAATGTAATAGGAATTTAAGTCTGTTGAATGAAAGTAGGTGGATGTAAAATAATAATTTAGACAGTTTAGGAGCATAGGAGGGAAAACAAATGATAGACACCCTCAACCCTTTGATCATTTGTAACATTATGATTCAGAATTCATAAGTTGTTGAGCTGCAGAGGAGAATAGAGGAGAACAAAAAAATTTTATGCATTTTAGTTGTTGATATTTACCATGTACAGGAGAACTGGAATTAATAGAAGAAGGCTTTGATTCCAATCTCTGTGTTGTTATGGTTGTTGGAACCACCTGTTAAATGGTATGTTGTAGGCTTGTTTGTATTCTCTGTATGCATTTCTTTCAATGCTATGTATGTTTGTAGGTTCTGGAATTCTATGTTGAATGTTTGAATTCTAGGTAAGGGAAGAATTAGTTTCAATTGTTTCTCTTTCTGAGAACTCGTGCAAAGAGTGCAGTGGAGGTTCCGCAAGGAGTGTGTCCATCAGGCTCTGAGTTTCATCTCAAAACTTTTAGAGGAGATTCAAATTGGGTTTTTATAGGCCAAAGAATGAGGTTGTCTTAGAGCCATGCAAGGCATGCACAGGCTGGGTGAAGTCTTGGATTTTACCAATCTAAGAGATAAATTAATAGATTGTTGTTGCAAGGAGTGCACAGAGTCGAAGACCCAAAATAACTAGAGGTTATTTGAAAGTTGTCACAAGGAGTGCATGTAGGGACCCTTTTCGAGGTCTTGGATTTTCTAGTGAAATCTCAAGAGAGATAGAACCTTTGAAGTGTTCAAAGGGAGACGAAAGCCAAACCCATCTCGAAGAAGTCAAGTTTAGGAGGAAGGACACCAATTCATTTGGCCAGAAGTCCTTGAGAAGTTGAATCGAATGGTTGAATCACCTCAGGAGGAAGTGTTGAAATCTAGTGAGCCATTGGATCTCGTGGAACAACAAAGGGATTAAGACTGATTGTCTTTCAACACCCTTAAGCTCTAGAGGGATAGTGACTGTTAGATCTGGATCAACAAGAGCCATTGATCTCACATGCAGTCTCGCATATCAGATTTTGGGGAATGGAGTGACTAGTGGTTTGGATCGACCATCGTGGATCACCTATTGAAGAAATCCTGATATATCGAGGGTCGTTGGATCGAGGGAAGTACATAGCCTTCGATCTCATCGAAGGTATGATTTTGGAGTCGGGGATTCACAAGGAGAGTGTGCAAGGGGTGGTGCTCCAACTCACGAAGTTGCATGTCACAAAAGGTGCTTGCGCTTAGGCTCGGCTATGGTCAAATTGGAAAAGGGGCTGAAGAGGGGGCTTACACCTTAAGCCATACAAATTTCACATTTCATCTATTGCCGAGAGTAGTGGCATTGTATTTGAGTATCAAACTCACGAGACCCGAAATCCTTCGTGGCCTTATCAAGAAATACAAGTAACCCTTGTTGTGGTCTAGAGAAGATCCTGTGTGGATCTCAGCCTGAGGGCAGGAGGTCTACACCAATACCATGGTAAATCGCATGGATATTCGCCCAAACGCTGGCAAGTTTTGATACAAAGAAAATGTAGAGAATACCATGGTAAATCACATGGCTATTTCCCCAAATGTTTACAAGTGTTAATACAGAAAACACAGAGAATACCATGGTAAATCGCATGGCTATTCCCCCAAACACTGGCAAGTTTTGACATAAAGAAAATGTAAAGAATACAATGGTAAATCGCATGGTTTTTCCCCCAAACTATAGAAAGTTTTGATACAAATAAAATGCAGATAATACCATGGTAAATTGTGTCTCTATTCCCCCAAATGATGGCAAGTTTTGATAAAAATAAAATTAAAATAATACCACGGTAAATCACATGGCTATTCCCCAAAACATTGATAAGTTTTGATACAAAGAAAACATAGAGAAAATCTTTTTTTTTATGAAATTGCAGAGGAAGCATTCGATAGTTGCAAGGGATTCGCAAGGCCATCAATAAAATAAACTAAATCAAAATGTTATTATTCCATTTACAATCACAACTTCATGACAAGATTCAACCTTAATATACAATCAGTTTAACAATTATAACTTGAAGTTTAAATACCATAACCAATGAAGATAGGCTTCATGACTATCCTTGGCAACTGGTGTTCCCTTCCTAGGACCTCTTTCTAATAATTGAGACTTCACCAATACCTCCCAACCAATGCTAGGAGTACTCTTATTCCCCCTTATCCCCTTGAGCCGCAAAGGGGCCACGCACACACACAACCAGAAATCCTCTAGCCCCCAGCTCGCCTTGCAAGGTAGATCCACCACTCTCTCTAAAGTTGGGTATCCCGACTCTGACAAGTAAAACCAGTCAAAATTTCTGTAGCATAACATTACCCATAAGTAGTGATGATCATTTTCTCATCTCAGCCATTTGTTTTATAGAATTTTCCCATAACTCATCCCCACTTGCACAATTAATTCGCTTTTTAATTAAAATAATTTAGAATTATCTCCCCCTCACTTGTCACCTTTTCCCCAATTTGCACAATTAAATCCACATTTTATTTTAATAAAATTCAATTTCCCTCACCCTTCCTAAATGCACTCCTTAAATCACTCCTAGTTGTCTCTCTATTCCCCTTATTTCCAATTAATGACTCATGTCTTTCTAAAACTGAGTTGAGTTAAAATATGAATCTTCTCCTAGTTAGACTATTGTTAAATAGACTCTAGATTCCTTTCTATGCATACCCATTCCTTTAGATTTATTCCATCATTACCTTAAATTCCAATTTGGTAATTACTTGCACATATGTGTATTAAATCAATCTTTAGATTTATTTTATTTTCCTTGATTTATTAAATTGATCTACTTCATCCCCTCATTATTTAATTTATAAATTTAGTTTTTAGTCTTCTTACTAACTTAGACTTAGGATTAATTAAATTTTTAATAGCAAAGACTTAGACTCTTTTAGGGATTATGATTAATAAATTCAATCCTTAATTAATTAATTAATCTATCAATATGGCAATGCTCAAGATTTTACACGGTTAATTATTCACTCTTTGTTTTCTAGGCCACCTAGATTCATTGACTCAAATTTTATTTATGCGGTGTGCCCTTCAAGATGCACTTCGTGCTCCAAGGGTGCCACTCGCTTGATTCAATTTTTTAATTACACGACGTTCCCTTCAAGACTCACTCTGTGCTCCAAGGGTGTCACGTGTCTTTGACTGGTTTTGGTAGTTTTCCAACCCCTGGAGTGATCAATCCATTTGTGCGATCTTGTGAGAGACTAAGGGCTTCTAAGGAATAAGGACCCTGCCTTATTGCACACCCCTTAGAAATCTTCGTGAGAAACTATCTCAGTTTTCCCTCATGACATCATGGATCTCGTGAACTAGGTAGTCGTTAACCTACAATTCGAGCCACGATGTGAGTGCTAGTAGGTTGTGACAGGGACTCTTCCACACCTCTCCCTAAATATCTAGTCTATGTGCATGGCCCCTTTAGTCCTTATGTGAGTCAAATTAGCAAGAAATCGCCGGCTTGCATCCATCAACAAAACATTGTCAATGATCCATATACAAGGTTATACTATAATCGATCATATGTCATATATGCATAAATGAAATAATCAAACCAATACAATCCACTCCCTAACTCAATTCAGAGTCCAAGGAGGTCCATCGATTACATCAACATCCACACTTTGTCAATGTCCTGTACACTCAGGGAAAACTCATAAATAACATATGTCAGTATGCATATAAAACATAAAAATCAAGATACATCAACATCATCATAAGAATCCATAAGAGAAACAAATAACAGTTTACTATAACTGGATCACTTGCATGCAAGTGTCCTCAAAGAATAAGTAAATAACATGTTCTCGCAAGAGCGGGATGTCACATCAAATAAAAATATGTGAAAAAAATTAAAATAAATAAATAATAAAATAAAAAATTAGGAAATTAGGACAAATTATAGAAGTCAAGGTTCCATGCCCCTCATGGTTCCACTGGTTAGGGTTTCACACCTAGGGGATGAAATTAGGAATAAGGAATGTAAGGTAGGGTTTAAGAAACTAGGCATTATGGAGAGGAATTAGGTCATATAGTGATGAAGAATATTGTGATTCATTTGCGATGAAGGGGAAGAATATGACACTTCATGTGATGATTTAACATCACAAGTAGTGATGAGGGGAAAAAAGGAGATCAACTCCAACCAATCACATGACACAAGCGATTCCAATCAAGATGCACATTTTAGAGGGTGGAAATTCTAAGATCACGCGGAGTGGGAATACAATGAGGTCATGGAAATTTTCCTTATTCCATACCACTATGCATCATATAAATGCAACAAATAGCTAACATGCATCAGACGATGACACAACAAGAAATTACAACCATTAAATGGATGGGATTTTGTCCTAGGTTTTGGAGAGATATAAGATCCAAAAAGGCCCCAATATAGATCAATATGAAGAGGTTCATGGTCAGGCTTATGGGAAACGATGGATCTGATAACCTTGGGATATTTGAACCTTGAGACAACTCCAAGCCAAGGTGATCCACTTCTTGATAAGGAGAATTTTAGATATAATGAAGTTCAATGTTGTGGATAAGGATCAATAGATTCCCTCACGTGACTCTCAAGGCTGGAGCAGTAACATGAATGAAGTGGCCATTCAAACATACTCCTGCAAAAAATAGGAATGAGATCATCCTTGCGATTAAAAGAAGACTTTCCAATACACTATAAACCTCATATTCCCTTCCTTAAAGTAGACTTATAGATAAGTGTTAGATTATTCAATAATAATCATGGGTGTCTATAGATAAGTGTCTTGATACTATATGTGCCAAGTTTCCACTTAGAAGAAGGATTATTTATTTTGTAATTTAGACTTAGATTTTGAAACAGGTGAGTAGAATCTGCATGAGAAATAATAACATGGAAACATGAAGCACAATCATGCAAGTAGGAAGGTGCATAATTTGAGTTAGTCAATCAGAAAAATAATCAACAACAAAATTATTCAATACATTAAATAAAACATCAAACCCTATAGCCGCATAAGATCATCAAACACTCTAGAATCAACAAAAGGTCAAAGATAATGTGTCAATTCTATCATACAAATCTCAACGAACATCAAAGTTCAATAAGCATCATGAATAAATTTGAAATCACTAGATAGAAAGGAATAATTAAAACCCATCAAATATAATCATCAATCAATATTAAACCCCCAACTCCTTCAAGGTAGGAAAAGAAATGACATTAGACTCAAGTAGTAGAGGATTATGCATTAGGGATGAAATTTTAGTATGGGGGACCTTTTCTTTCACTTGTAAAAACAAAACTAAAGGGGTTTTGTTGTGGCCTCGACAATACCCAAAGGGAATAGGATTCCCACATGGGAAGAATGGGCTCTTTATATTCCCCTAACCCACGATGGAAACCAATCGCCGAGACACCCAATTACCACTTATCGTGGGTATTACAATGAGTTTCATAACCTTTAGAATTCAACCTATAAAAACATATACTTTCTGGGGGTGTTCGATCTCCCATTCCTCCAGAATATCATCCTAGAACACCAAGAGGTAAACCTCAAGACAAGCCTCAAGGAGATGGAGGAGAATGAATCTCTATCAATCCTCAACAAATGGTCGGATTTAATTGTAACCAACATAATCCAAATAAACAAAATAACCAACCTTGGTTGTTTCTCGATGTTGTTACAATACCTAGGGAATTTCATGAAATTTCTAAGAATGCTAAGAAGTTCTTTCCCAGATTCGACTTGGACAAGAAAGACTCTATTGAAGACCATGTTAAACAATTTATGCTTGTTGTCAGATTGATGAATGTGCAACATGAAGATGTCATCTGCAATATTTTTTCTTATATGTCTGAGAACAAATCTTCAACTTGGTAATTCTCTTTATCCCAAGCCTCAATTACCTGTTTGGAATGCTTTTGAAACCACTTTCATTGAAAACTTTGGTGAAGAAAAAACCCCAACAACTCTAGTGCTTGACCTTTCAATAATTAAAATGGAAACTAAAAAGAAGGTTAAATATTTTAAACAAAGGTTCCTTATAGTAATAAAAAAATCCCTATTCTTCCAAACCTACTAAATATGTTTCAATTGAGTTCTACACCTCATACCTACCTATTTGCATGTATATGTTTGTAAAAGGGGCTGAAAAGAACACGTTGGAAGTTATCTTCAAAGAAGACATTAAATTTGAAAAGGACATGCTCAGTCTGAAATCTAACCCTTGAGTTGAAACTTCAAAAGATAATATTGGTGTCAAAACCAAGTCCACTGTCACCAAACCCCCTGATGATAAAAAGGATCAAGAATCCATGCAAATTGGAGTTCCAATGCAAAAATAATACTGCTAAGTATGAATCCCTCTTACAAGTATTGAAAAAGGAAGTAGGCATCAAAGAAAGAAAGACAAAGGTATTTGGTGACTCTGAAATTGTAATAAGATGGGTAAGAAACACCATTCATTTCCTTTCAAGTCACCTCAAACATTACCAGCAGGAGGTGTGGGATTTGATCAAACCCTTTGATGCATTTTGTTAGCACCAATATTGTTTTTAGCGCCTAGCCATCATCCAACATCTCCAAGGGTCGGTTTTAGAAGGAACCTTTATCATTTCTTATCTTCATTTCCATTTGCAACTGTGCGCCACAAAATTGAATGTGCACTAAAAAATTCATTCCTTGTTGCAAACTCAACTATGTGATGCAAACTTCAGTGTGCACTACAAAATTCACTGTGTGCTGCAAACTTCATTGTGCGCTGAAAACTTGAATGTGCGCTGCAAACTTCAAAATCATATTTTCATCATAACTTTTAAATGACGATCTCAGTGCTTCTAAAATTTTGTGTGGAGATGAATCATAATGTCATTGAATTTTTGACCAAAAATTAGAATAACCCATTTCGTTGGTTGGGAGAAACGTGGAAATCATCACCTAGAGGAAAGTTTGTAGCGAATTCTGAAATTGCGCTACAAACTCTAACAATATGATAAATCCAAGCTGTAGGAGGGCTCCCACCTATCCAAGGAGGTTCAAATGGGTTCTCATAGATCCTTTAGATACCAAGGGACACTTTTATGTAAGATTCAACTCCACTAGATCTCCATGCAATGAGCTAACTACGGTTGCATTTATTCTAAAAGACAGTTTCCAGGAATCAAGGAATTAGTTGGATTTTCTGTTTGCCACATATCTATAAGGCATAGAATCCAATGCATGGAGTAGGTTGTGACCTCCTAGAGATATTATTGATGTAATTTTATATTTAATGATTGAGAGAACTCCAAATAGGAGGGGGGATTGAGTTAGGAGAGAGCTTGAGGCAGTTTAGTTCTGTATGATGATTTGTAATCCTGTTGGGCATATCAAAATGTAACATTTCTACCATTAGATATTCATGAGAGTTGTTACTATCATATTGTGTTTTCTCTGTTTTCCATTTAAATTTTCATATTGCTTGAATGAATTTAAGACATTTAGGATCAATGGTTGTTCATGGGTATGTTATTCATGAGATGAAAAGTATTGGCAGTGATCGCCTTCTTTCATGATTTATGTTCAAGTATTATTTTTATTCATTTTGCAAAGAGGATCATTGCTTGATGAATATTTATTCTTAGTTTTATCTAATTCATTCTTTTGTTCATCATTATATAGCCCTTTTTTCTGGTAGGCATCTTGATTGCCTTTGATCTGTAGAATGTTATGACTCCATGCCCAATGGAATGTCTCTGTAGAGAGTCTTTTTCTCTCTTTCTTATTCTTTCTTGCTAATCCACCAACCATTAAATTGATTTAATTATTGAAATTATGATGGGTATTAGGATTACACCTACAACAGTCTAGGTGTGACTTCTAGTGCTAACATTTTTGGCGTCATTATGTTGGTAACAACACATGATTGTTGATATTGTACATGATTGAAATAATTTGCATTTTTCTGTAGCTACCATCAACCTGTATATAAATATTTTTCTGAGTTTATTATGACTGATTGGGTTAAATCCTACTTCATTAACTTTTACTATTTCGATTTTTGATTGTTTTATCCTTAATTCATGAATTAAAGATAAAACTTGTCTCGTTGTTTTAATAATTTTCTTCCTTAGGTATATTGTTCAACACACCATTCATATGAAATTGAAATACAAATATTATAAAATGGTTGTTAGGCCCATTTCTTTTTGTGTTAATATGATTATTGTTTCAATGGTTTGATAGTTTTCGATTTGTGAAGATCCTTTGATATTTTTGATAGTCTTGTCACGAATTCAATGGTCATACCAACAAATGAATACACACCTATTGTACTCGTGTCCTTGCCTCACCTTGTTGGCTTAACATATTAATGAGACTTTCATTATGTGCATAGGGTTTCGGTGCTCTATACATTTGGCTCTCATCACAAGGGATCGTAAGGATTACAATAAAACCTATGGTTTTTACTCCCACTATTTGATTTATGATAACACCTAGGCTATGTTCTTTTTATGTCTCCACTCTCCATTCAGAATTGTTTCTGCTGCTCACACGATTCGAACCTAAAACTATCCAGAGTAAACCCTGTCGCATTCTGGTTACATTTTCCATGGTGCCTATTGTTCACTTGGAGCCGAAGGGATGCCAGGATTTACTTTCTCACGATGATGCGATTCAGGAACTAAAAATCCATGGTTGGGATGTTTTCCTTAAAAAATTTGAGGGTTATAATCTTCATGTGGCTAAAGCGTTCACGCAAACCTTCAATGGTTGCAGAGCTAAAATTGGAGATACATAGTTAGAACTAACCAAGCAATTCGTTAGCAAAGCAATAGGGCTTCCAGTAAAGGGTGAAAGGTAGTTCAAAAACATTTGAATTGAAGGAGTCTCATGGGGTCTGTTTATGACATCCCAAAAGATCAACTGTTGTGAAACAGGTATCCCTATCTCTCTGGTGAAACCTAGGTGGCATGGTTTATTGTTAATTCTCAAATAATTTGTGACATGTGAGGGTCGATACAGATTGCTATTCCTCTACCATATTCGTTTACTCATGCATTTCATTGGTTTTGATTTGGATATGTCGTTTTATTTGTTGAGAAGTCTCTATAAAATGTCCAAAAGATATAAACAACAAGGTGTTGATTCAATCCTATTCCATCACAGATTGGTTAAGATATTGTTGATGCATCACCTTTCAACCGTAGGTGATTGTTGAGAGAATTTTTTGATAAGGAATGGTTTTTCCCAGACTGTTCCTACAACAAAACCTAACTTAGACAATCTACAGATTGAAAACCAATTCGGTATTTCAATCAGTGGATCAGACTTTACCAACATAAACCCTCTACACGTAGGGATGTCAAGCAAGTCTTCACCTACATTATTTCCTGAGAAAGAGAATGTTGAATTGAAGGTAATTAAACCTCTTATGCCTAAGATTGATGTATCCTGAACTTTATTATTAACTCGGATGTCAAGAAACCTTGCAAAGGACCAAAATAACACTGCACAAACTTAGGGCTCAAGAACAAGAAGGAAGTGATGCAGGAGCATCTCTCCACGTCAGCCATCCAGCCACATCAGCAGTTTCAAATCGCATGCTAAAGAGAGGCGTAACCCTCATTTTCAAATTGAATTTGAATGAATGTAATTAAACGTTTTAGGTTGTTGATCCGTGAGGCCATGCTTTGCACAGGCGTAGAAGTAGGTAGGCCTTTAATGCTTTGAAGGTTGAGATCTAGATCTGATTTGTGGACTAGATAACCCATTCAATGTAATTGAATAGGGTAGGTGAGTGTGGAGGGAAGAGCTCTAAGAGCCCCCTCATGTAAATAGATCATAGTATCTCATTTTTGTGTAAGTGAGTATGCACAAGAGAGAGTGAGTGTGCAAGAGAAGGAGCCGATACTTTGTTACAGTCCACGCTTAGAACACCCTTGTAAACAAACATTTTATTAATACAAACCAGAGCAGTTTTTCCTGCAAGTATTTCTGTGTTGAATGAATGTCTGTGTGTGTTCCATTTATGCTGTAGATGTATGTTGTAGGTTTTCATTTGCAGGGAGTTGTTTGATTTCAGTCTTGAGAAGTTCTTTGTGGTTTCATGCCAGGAGGGCGTGACAGAGTACTGCGATCTCTGAATACCAGTGCAAAGAAGCACTTATGAACTCTGCGGATTTAGACAAAGATGTGCCAGGTGGGCACAGAAGCTGAAAACATCAACTCGGGGAAGACCTATGAGGTTGTTGAACACCTCAGGAGGCAACGCTGTGTAGCTGGAACACAGTTGCAAATAGAATATCAGAGGAGTTCTGTGAAGCTCTGCCAAGTGGGCATTGAGCCAGTGCAAGGAGTGTATAGAAGAAGAACTCTTCTATTAGTTCTTAAGAAGTCAAAATCATCTAAGGATTCTTGACACTCTGCCAGGAGGGCATTAAATCAGTGTGTAGACAGGCACAGGAAGAGGACTCTGTTGAGTTCTATAATTTTGAAGAAGAATCCACTGAAGGATCTTTGCAAGGTTACTAAACACCCTGAAGGACTCAGTAATAGGTTACTTGAGCAGACAGACTGCCAGGAGGGCATCCTAGTTCTCCATCTGAGGGAGAAGGAAAAAGGACTAAGTTCCTTAAGGTCTGAGTCTTAGAGAAGCTCAGAAGAGATAGCACTTTTGTTTGCAAAGACTCTGCAGAGGTGTAGAAGTCAGAATCCTTCAAGGATTCGGGAGTAAGCTCAGGACGAGTAGCATTTTCATACGCGCGGGAGAGGATTCCAGTCGTGGAGCTCGTAGAGGGAAGAAGGAAAAGGTCAATGCCTTAGACATTTGAAATTTTTCCAAGTGTTGGAAGAAAAGCGCCAAAGCTCAAGAAGAGCACAACTACCATCAGATTCAGCCGAAGAGATATGGACCATTGAAGATTTCACATCCAGGAAGCAGTGGAAGAGTGCACAGAGCCAAAGAGATTCTGATCAGTTGGATCTCACTCAGAATAGCTGAAAACCATCAGATCTGTCGAGAGGAGCTCGAGGTTTAAACCCTCGTAAGAAGAGCAAAAGTCCTGAAGGAGTATTGTATCGAAAATTCAACGTTCAGGAGTTTGAGAGTCTGGAGGACGAGAGTCCAGGTTCACGACATCAGAAATCATGAAAGGGAAAATTCGATCTGAGTCATTCGTCTGCAGGAGGACACGTGTCACGAAATCATCAATTTTAGAGATTCGGGCACTGAGACTCACAGAGGTGAGCACTTAGACTTTGTGAGCGGCGAAGTCATGAAAGAATCTAAGTCGTTCATTGGAGGGAGGACATGTGTCACGAGATCACCCATATCGGGGATTCAGACATCAGAGGTGAGAGAAAGAATTCCTTCAACTTCGTGAGTGGTGAATTTGTGAGAGGATCAGGACTGTTCATCTGAGGAGGACAGGTGGCAGAGATCAAGGGATCTCACAAACTCGGAGGTTCACAAGGTGAGAGCCCAAAGGTTGGGTGCTCCAAGTCACAAAGTTGTGAAATCATGAGGAGCAAGGATAGTCGTTGGATCCAGAGAATGGGAGGACCATTGGATCAGGAACCCCATCGTCTATCGTGCATTCGAAGGTTCAGAGGTTGAGAGGACCTATTCTTGACATCAAAATTCACGAAGTGCTGAGAGTCGAGCCATGAGTGTGAACACATGGCAGAACCATAAGGTGGGGTCTATGTGATTGACAAGTGGACACGTGTCACTAGGAGGAAAGGAGTCAACACTTCATTGATTTCTCGCGTCTCAAGGATTCGTGAGATAAGATCACAGGATCTCAACACTAAAACTCATGAAGCGGTGAGTAGCGAGAGGTGCTAGTGTTAAGCCTAGCCATTGGTCATGCATAGAGGGAAGTAACAAGGAGGAGCCATACCCTTTTCATCATCTCAAGCATCGTGAGATTGGGAAGGAAGAGTCATGAGCTTCGACTCATGAACTCATGAGATCGTGAGATTTCAACAAGAGACTTTGGGTTAGGCCCTTGGTCATAGCACTTTGGTCGCTTGGGGAAAAGCGGAGCTCACGCCTAGTGTTGTTCACACAGGGGAGCTTCTGAAAAGGACCCATGGATCGATTGAATTGAGATTCCAGGAAGGAATCAAAAGATCCGCTTCAGCTCATGAAGTGAAGGAATGATCCTTAGACTGGGAGGTTGGGCGCAGGGACCCTGAGGGGTTGCGGCAGTGTGCCATCAGTTTGGTATCAGAGCTGATACTTCATCTATATATTGTAGATAGAGAGGGTAAAAGAAGGCAGAGTATTGGAAGCTATGTAAATGATTGTTTGCAGGTAGACAACAATCAAGAATATAGTCAGGAGGACTGTAGGAGAAGCTGAAACACTCAGGAGTGCAGAGTGACAGCAGCAGATTTGCCAGGAGGGCAGACACATAGCAAGATGGCTATTGAAGGCCATAGATATGCTGGAAGAAAAAACCTAGAGCTGATGAGAAAAGAAGAAATAGATGAAGAGCTCATTGATATAAGGGCGGAGATAGAAAATCTTGCATTGTGGATGCAGCAAAATGCCAAGTCGAGATGGGTATATGAATGGACCATGTAGATGAAAGAAAAATGACCAGTTAAGGAGTTGATGGCTAGAAGACAGCATAGGTTGTTAAGAGGATGGTTGAGGCATGCTAAAAACCTCGATGGACCTGAGGAAGTAGTTCAGGTATGTGAGCCAGAGATTGGGAGAAGCCTTGGTAGTGAGGAAGAATTGGGATCAGCTGAACATCTCAAGGACTGCCAGAAGGGCAGCCCAAAAATTCCCAATTTCCAGGTGGGCAAAGGGTTCAGATCGTTGCGGGATATCATAGACTGTCATGAGGAAAGCCAAGGAATTTCACATTGCCAGGTGGGTAATGGATCGAGATCGTTGCAGGATATCATAGACTGCCAGGAGAGCAGCTGAGAGTTTTCAGTTTGCCAGGTGGGCAAGGGAACAAAGATGGGATTAGTTGATTCCATAGACTACTAGGAAAGAAGTAGGAAAATTCCAATTTTCCAAGTGGGCAGAGATGTGTAGATGAGACTATCTGAGGGTCTCATAAACTCAAAGGTGAGTTTGAATCAACCTGAGGAGCTGACCGAAGAGGAGGATCAGAGGAGCCTTCTAATGATTAGGGGAATTCAAGTATTCCTACCATTTGCCCAAGGGGAGGCAGAAATTTGTGTTGCAGATGCAGCGACAACAGAAGAAGGATAACTAGCTGAGACTGTCATAGAGGAATTGGAGAAGATATCTGAGGCTGCCCAAGAAGAAGAAAATGAGCATTCTGAGGAATGGCTCAATACTTTTAGCCAAGAAGCTGAGGAAGCTGTAGCACTGAAGTTGATAGCAGAAGAAGTCGAAGAGAAGGTAGGCAGATTGATCACTCCATGGGAGATGGAGCTAAAGATGCTAGAGGATTGGCTAAACAATCCAGAGCCAGTAGGTGACTGCCATGAGCAGGTATTGGCAGAGGAGCATTCTGAGGAATCGCTCAGAGATTTCAGCCAGGGAGATGAAGACTGCAGAGATGAAATTTGCAGCAGGGTGGCAATTTAAGGCCACAAAAGATGAAGAATATGGCATGGGAGATCATGGTGATCTGCCCAGTTGCAGTCAAATTTTGCTTCTGAGAAGAATGCAAAAACAGAGCCAACCACTAGATCAGCTCGACTAAGTGATCAAGAAGATCAGGAGGTTGATGGTAGAGTCATCAGAGACTGCCAGCAAGGAAGAGATGGGTAGAAAAGAAGCAGCAACAGCGCAGTAGAAGTAACAACAACAGGGAGATGGAGCAGATGAACAGCTCCAAAAATTTGTTTGGAATCCAGGAGGATTTCCAAAGCTGAGAGTGGAAGCTCATGAGTAGGAGCTCATGAATTTTGTAGCTGAGGAGTATGATGCAGGAGCATCTCTCCACGTCATCCAGCCAGCCAGCCAGCCATGTACGTGTTTTCAAATCACGTGCTAAAGAGAGACATAGCCCTCATTTTCAAATTGAATTTGAATGAATGTAATTAAACGTTTTAGGCCATTGATCCATGAGGTCATTCTTTTCACAGGCATAGAAGTAGGTAGGACATTAATTCTTTGAAGGCTGAGATCTAGATCCAATTTTTGGACTAGACAGACCATTCAATGTAATTGAATAGGGTAGGTGAGTTTGGAGGGAAGATCTCTAAGAGCCCCCTTATGTAAAAATATCATGCTATCTCATTTTTGTGTAAGTGACTATGCACAAGAGAGAGTGAGTGTGCAAGAAAAGGATTCGAGACTTTGTTACAGTCCGCGCTCAGAACACCCTTGTAAACAGACATTTTATTAATACAAACCAGAGCAGTTTTTCCTGCAAGTTTTTCTATGTTGAATGAATGTTTATGTGTGTTCTATTTATGTTGTAGATGTATGCTGTAGGTTTTCATTTGCAGGGAGTTATTTGATTTCAGGCTTGAGAGGTTCTTTGTGGTTTCATTATAGAAGGGCATGACAGAGTACTGCGGTCTCTAAATACCAGTGCATAGAAGCACTTCTAAACTCTGTGGATTCAGACAAAGACATGCTACGTGGGCACAAAAGATGAAAACATCAACTCGTGGAAGACCTGTGAGGTTGTTGAACACCTCAGGAGGCAAGGTTGTGTAGGTGGAACATAGTTGCAGACATAATCTCTGAGGAGTTCTGTGAAGCTCTGCCAGGTGGGCATTGAGCCAGTGCAAGGAGTGCATAGAAGAAGAACTCTACTATGAGTTCTTAAGAAGTCAGAATCATCTGAGGATTATTGACACTCTGCCAGGAGGGCATTGAGTCAGTGTGCAGATAGGAACAGGAAGAGGACTCTCTTGAGTTCTGTAATTTTGAAGAAGAATCCACTGAAGGATCTTCGCAGGGTTGTTGAACACCCTGAAGGAATCAACAATAGGTTTCTTGAGTATACAGAGTGACAGGAGGGCATCCAAGTTCTCCATCTGAGGGAAAAGGAAAAAGGACTGAGTTCCTTAAGGTCTGAGTCTCAGAGAAGCTCAGAAGAGATAGCACTTTTGTGTGCAAAGACTCTGCAGAGGCACAAAAGTCAGAATCCTTCAAGGATTTAGGAGTAAGCTCAGGAGGAGTAGCATTTTCATACACGTAGGAGAGGATTCCAGTCGTGGAGTTCACAGAGGGAAGAAGGAAAAGGTTGAGGCCTTAGACATTTGAAATTCTTCCAAGTGTTGGAAGAAAAGAACCAAATCTCAGGAGGAGCACAACTGGCGTCAGATTTAGCTGAAGAGATTTGGACCATTGAATATTTCACATCCAGGAAGCTATGGAAGAGCATGCAGAGCCGAAGAGATTCTGAACCGTTGGATCTCACTCAAAATAGCTGACAGTCATCAGATCTATTGAGAGAATATCGAGGTTTATCATATCATATCGTATCGTATCGGGAATTCCCGAAGGATTATCGTATTGGGAATTCATCGTTCGGGAGTTTCGAAGTCTGGAGGATGAGAGTCTGGGTTCTTGACATCAGAAATTGTGAAAGGGAGAATTATATCTGAGCCGTCCGTTTGTGGGAGGATGTGTGTCACAGAATCATCCGTTTCAGAGATTCGGGCACTGGGACTCACAGAGGTGAGTGCCTAGACTTTGTGAGTGGCGAAGTTGTGAAATAATCTAAGCCATCCGTTGGAGGGAGGACACGTGTCATGAGATCACCCATATCAGGGATTCGGACATCAAAGGTCAGAGAAGGAATTCCTTCAACTTCGCAAGTGGCGAAGTCACAAGAGGATCAAGACTGTTCGTCTGAGGAGGACAGGTGGCAGAGATCAAGGGATCTGATGAAATCGAAGGTTTGCAAGGTGAGAGCCCAAGGGTTGGGTGCTCCAAGTCATGAAGTTGTGAAATCATGAGGAGTAAGGATAGTCATTGGATCCAGAGAACGGGAGAACTGTTGGATTAGGAACCCCATCACCTATCCCGCATTCGGAGGTTCGGAGGTTGAAAGGACCTCTTCTCGACATCAGAAGTCATGAAGTGCCGAAAGCCGAGGCACGAGTGTGAACATGTGGCAGAACCACAAGGTGGGGCCCGTGTGATTGACAGGTGGATATGCGTTGCCATGAGCAAAGGAGTCAACGCTCCATTGATTTCTCATGTCTCCGGGATTCGCAAGATAAGAGCATGTGAGCTCGATGCTGAAACTCGCAAAGCGGTGAGTAGCGAGAGGTGCTAGTGTTAAGCCTAGCCATTGGTCATGCATAGAGGGCATTGGTCATGCATAGAGGGTGCTGACAAGGAGGAGCCATACCCGTTTTAACATCTCGGGTATCGTGAGATTGGGAAGGAAGAGTCGGGAGCTTCGACTCACGAACTCGTGAGATCGCAAGATTTTGACAAGAGACTTTGGGTTAGGCCCTTTGTCATAGCATTGTGGTCACTTGGGGAAAAGAGGAGCTCACGCCTAGTGCTATTCGCATATGGGAGCTTCCAAAAAGGACCTGTGGATCGATTGAATTGAGATTCCAATAAGGAATTGAAAGAGCCGCTTCGGCTCATGAAGTGAAGGAATGATCCTTAGACCGGGAGGTCGGGCGTAGGGACCCCAAGGGGTTGCGGCAGTGCGCCATCAGGAAGGTTGCCTAATTTCAAGGAAACTAAGGAACCGAAATGATACTCTTCTGATCTCAGTCGATCCAATCGAGATCAATGAGGGTTCAAAACCTGAGATAGAACACTTTCTAGTTCGGGATGAACCAGAATTGAAAGGTTCTAGGAAAAAAATTACCAGTCCTACTGAACCATATGATTTTGTGTCAAATTTTCCACCACGCCTAAAGGGAAATAAGGGTTCTTCGGTATTATTCATAATCTGAAGCAAACAACATATAAGATTAATGCACCCATGGTCGACTGTGTCCTTCATCGACCCACCACCTACCTTGTTCACTGTGATGGTTGTTTCGAATGGATTGAACGGTATCATATTGACATCCCTCTCCTACAGGCCAAAATTAAAACCCTCACTACTCAGAATGTCTTGGTGAAGCAAGAAATACTTAATCTCAAAGTGCATGCAAACAAGGAGACCAAACGTATCAAAAGATCTGGAAACATAGTCGTTACAAATGTGACTAATGTCAAGGAAATAATAAATTCTGAATGGATTGATCGTGAGATCGGAAGAGCGTCGTGTAGGGAAAGAGTGTAGATCTCGG
>CBVK0100097679.1:0-31418 GCA_900067695.1 Picea abies
TTTTCCAAAGGGGGACAATCTTCTTCTTGGATTTTTTGCGATAACTGTAATGAAGGAAGAAGAATGTGAGGTGGCAGAATTGCTTCTCTACCATAAACAAGAAAAAAGGGGGAGTTACCTACGGCAGCTTTTGGCATTACCCTATCGGCCCACAATGCATTTAGCAGTGCATTGTGCAAATTTTTGTGATTTTCAACCACCATTCTCTTTATGATTTTGATCAAGTTCTTGTTTGTGGATTCTGCCAATCCGTTGCCCTAGGGGTAATAGCTAGCAGAATATTTCAGCTTAATTCCCTTTTCCAAAGCGAACTCCCTCATCTTAAGAGAAGAAAAGTAAGAATCATTATCGAATACTAAATAGTCAGGGATACCGAAACGAGTGATAATATTTGAATTTAGAAAGGCAATTACCTGACTGGTGTTGACAGTTCTTAACGCAACAGCTTCAGACCATCGAGTAAAGTAATATGTGGTTGTCACAATAAACTTGTGTTGTTGCGAGGACGGGGGGTTGATTGGACCTATGATATCAAGGCCCCATTGTTGAAAAGGAGAATCTACTGAAATGGGCTGCAAAGGAAAGGCTGGTTTTTGTAACTGCTCCGATGCTTTCTGACAGATGATACATTTACGACACAAGGCATGGGCATATCTAAAAAGTGTAGGCCAGTAATAATCGGCTCTTAGAACTTTATGAGCAGTGGTGTCACCACCAAAATGACCGCCAACTTCTCCTTCATGCAACTCTAGCAAGACTTTTTCTGCTTTGTCTTTTTCAAGACAACACATCAGTACACCATCAAAACTTTGATGAAACAGAACACCATTAATCAAATGAAAGGAGGCAGACTTTAATCTCAACACTCTTATTTTAGTGGGGTCAAGGTGACGGGGGGTTGATCCATGTTCAAGACAGAATCTTATATTGTCATACCAAGGACTAACAGGGTTTTGCGCGCAACAGATTAGACTTTGATCACTTTGTCCTAGGTTTGACGTATTGCTTTCTTCTTGTTGTCCTGCTGCTGAATCAGCAACTAACTTGCATAACCCTTGGCCTCTCACTATCTGAGCTGGGGTGATTTCTAAGTCATACTCCTGCAAAGAGGTGACCCAGTTGGCCCTCTTTTCTCCTAGTTCCTTCTTCACTAACAGGTTCCTTACGGTTGGGTAGGGGACAATGACTTTTGTCCTTGACTTCAAAAGGTAAGACCGGAAGTGTTTAAATGCTTTGAACATAGCATAGGCTTGCCGATATACCACTGGATAATTAAGTTCAGTGCCTTTGAAAGTAGAGCTCATAAAGGCAATAGGTACTTCATTGTTCTCGGCATTCTTTTGGGTTAGGATGGCGGCATAGGAACGGTCAGAAGCAAAAGTGTAGAGTGTAAAGTCTTGAGAAAAATATGGGCTCATGAGAGACGGCGCGTCTATTATGGCCTTCTTTATTGCATTAAAAGATTGATTTTCTAGGGGTCCCCAGTGATATTGGGTGTCTTTCTTAATTAGGTTCTGTAAAGGCCTGACCATTTCGGAGAAACTAGGGAGAAATCTTCTCACGAAGTTAATCTGGCCTAAGAAAGACTGCATAGATTTTTTGGATGTAGGAGGGGGAAGTTTCACGATGACTTGATTCCTTTCGGGGTCAATAATCATCCCTTCACTAGACACAATGAATCCTAAGAGTTTACCATGTTCTACTGCAAAGATGGACTTTTTGGGATTCAATGAGATGTCGTATTTTCGACATCATTGTAGAACGGCTCGTAAGTGAGCTAGATGATCATTTTTGTTTTTAGAAAATACAGTCACATCATCTAAGTAAACTATGACGGACTGATTGATTAAGCCTCGGAAAGCAATGTCCATTTCTCTCTGAAAAGTGGCACCAGCATTAATCAATCCAAAAGGCATTTTGCGATAAGCATAAGTGCCCCACGGAGTGCGGAAGGTAGTTTTTAGTTGGTCTGGTGGAGACATCAGAACTTGGTTGTATCTTGAGAAACCATCTAGTAAGGATAGCCTCTCAGAACCAGATACTTGTTGAAGGATCTATTCCATGGGCGGGACAGGATAGTTGTCTTTATCAAATGCTCTATTAAGGTTTCGAAAATCAACGCAGAGTCGGATTTCCCCATTTTTCTTCCAAATTGGGACAAGGTTAGAAACCCATTGAGTGTGCCTAACAGGAAAAATTATCTTAGCATTTAGGAGCTTATTCAATTCTTTTTGAACGGTCGGTTCGAGTTTGGGATGCATTTTCCTCAGTTTTTGTTGAAAGGGTAAGGTTTGGGGCTTCATCGGGATGACATGTTGTATGATGTTAGGGTCGAAAGTTTTAAGGTCATCATACATCCATGCAAAGACATCTTTAAATTCTTTGAACAATTTAATAAATGCAACTTTTTCTTGTTGAGAACATCCCAACCCTAGATTAATACACTAAGGATTTTCCTTAGTTCCTAAGTTCACTTTTTCATAGGATAACGAGGAACTATTGGTTTTACAGTTGACCGTATTTTTAAATTTATCTTGAAAATCATAAAACTTCTCTAATCTAATTACATATTTAGGGATCGATTTTACCATATCCGATGGAGATTTAGGAGTTCTCAGATCTGGTATTACCGTGAAATCGTGCAAATTGTCATTGTGTGTGTGTTCGTCTATCATCGCGCCTTGAAAGGTTTCTTCCATGTGCAGAAAGTTAATAATCTGCTGATTGTCGTCAAATACTCTCCAATTCATGATGTTGTCGGGAATGGATGGCCGAAACAGTAGCTCAACAGAGAATGTGTCTGGGGACAATCCTTCTGCAGGAAGAAGTTTAGAAGCTACATTAGCCAATAAATATGCTTCAGAATTATTCAATCTAGGAATAGAACTTATATTGAAAGCGGAAAATTTATTCATTAAGTTCCATACCTCAGACTGGTAGCTTTTGAGATGCGGGGATAAACAATGGATAGAATCTCTTACCTGTCTAACCATTATTTCAGAGTCGCCAAAGACAGTTAAATTTTGAATGTTCTTATCCGAAGCTTTTCTGAGACCTTGCAGTAAAGCCTCATATTCTGCAGTATTGTTAGTACATTCAAATTCCAACCTACATACCATCAATGTTTTGTTACCTGCCGGATCGATAATGATGTAGCCTGCGCCAGCTCCTTCTTTGGACTTTGACCCGTCGAAATACAGAGACCAAATTTGATTTCCATCGGGTGCATGAGACCGTTCCGTGGAAGCTGTTGGCTGCATATACGCTACAATCTCGGACTGTTGTTCTAGATTAATGATAGGTGAAGCCTCTGCCATGAAATTGCCGAAGAAGGTGTCCATCCCTTGTACTTCAAGTGAATCAGCAGAAGGTGTATATGGCTCATTGGGATCATTCAAATCTATGACCATGAACTTAAGGTAGCGCTCACGATTTACTTTGATTTTATTAGGCTTGTCGTTCTCCGAAATCCATAAATGAGACCAATCTATTGAAAAATAACCATGTAGCTGCTCCGACCAGTCCCTGCTTAAAAACAGACCATACACTTCTGGAATATCCACAATGATTATATCAATAACTTGATGAACCTTGGGGTTAGATGATAATCTAATAAGCACATTCTTTAGTTCGCCTATAAATTTAACATTTGTCTGATCAAGTTGTATGATTTTTAAAGTCGAGGGTTCAACTTCTATGTTAATATTTTGGCAAACGGACCAAGGCATCACGTTGGATGACGCTCCTGAGTCTACCATACAATTGTGCACGTTTCTATTAAAGATCTCGAAAGTTAATAGGAAAGGAGGTACATTTTTGTGAGTACTAAGAGTGGTATCTTGCGGCTTTTTACTCGCAGTTTCTAAAGCTACTTTATCTACATTATTTACATTATTTACATTAGTTACAGGAAGGCTTCCTTTATCTTGAGGATCAGGATTATTTTTAGTGGAAGTCTTCTGAGGAACTTTGTTCTACACAACCTTGTTACCACTTGAATTACCATTTTTGTTATTCTCTTAAATGTTCTGTAACATTTTTTGTAGTAGAAATGGAAACTTCAATAACTCATAAATAGAGATGTTAGCCCTTAACTTTTTAAGATCTTCAACTACATCATAATCTAAGTTGGCGTTCACATTACTCTGTTTAGTCTCAGCTGATTTATATTGCTTTGGAGGCGAAGTTGTAGTATTCTCGGTAAGAGGTTTGTTTGTTGTCTTACTCCTGGTGTTATAAGGATGTACTGTCTCGAAGTTAGCTTGAAAGATGTTATCCGAGAAGTGTTAAAAAATGTTTGGAGAAGACTCTTCTTCTTGAATTGTTTCTTGTTCCACTACCTCCTGAGGGATCTCAGGGGGTATCAAGTTATCTTGGGCTTCTAGAATTGTTTGAAGAGCGCATTGCAGGCTTTCTAGATTTAGGCCTTCGGTGGTTGGATTAGGTCGGTTGGTAGGAAAAAGCTTCTGGAACGGGGGTTTGTAAGGCCCTTTACTCGAGGAAGCTTCTTCGGTCATCCTTTTTAATTCTATAACTTGATTTGACAGTTTTTGTACAACTTTAGTTAAGTTTTCTAAATCAGAGCTTTCAAGTTGTGTTTTACTTTGAGTAGGTCTAGGAAGGATCTCGATCTTCTTTTTGGAAGAAGAACTAGTCTTGATTTCATTGCTAGAAGAGTCTTTAAGACTAAGTATGTCTTTTTCAATCTGGCTGGCCTCCTCGAAGGCTTCTAACAACGTGGTTTTCTTAGATCGTTTAACCCAAATAGTTATACTTTGATGCAAAGTTTTAGTGTAGTATGCTATTATAAGACTCTCAGCAGGCATGGAATCCGTAGGGATTCAGTTTTTGAGTGTTAAGAATATTTGATTAAAGTCTTTAACTTTTTCTTTTGGGTTCATTCTTAAGCTATAAATATCCATGACTAGGACTTTCAGAGGTTTACCATCTCTGAACTTTTCCAAAAATCATGACTCGAACTTTTCCCAAGACACGATGGTATGGGGTTGTTGGGAAAAGTACCATGTGGATGCATTACCCTCAAAAGTATAAGGGAACAACCTACAGACGACATCTTCATGATCGACATTGCGGAGTCTTATGGCTAACGTAAACTTTTTAATGTGATCTTCAGCGATCTGTTTTGAGTCAGGATCAAACTTGGGAAGCCATTTCTCCAGGTGTTTAGGCAAAGGATGTTGAGCTCCGGGTACAGCTACGACATCTTGATCAAGCCAGGGTCTAGCAGGGTTGTTCTAATTTTCCATTGGTGCAGTGGGTGTGGAAGGCTGAGAAGGGGAATTTCCTTCGTCAAAGGAATCTCCTCCAAAAGAGGAAGGAGATGATGGAGGTGGTGAAGGAGGTATCCCAGATCCTCCTGCAGCAGGATTTAAGATTGGATCTGTAGGACTCACAGTGAGGTTAGTGCCTCCTAATTGCTCTCGGATATCAGAGAAGTCCAAAGGTTGTCCCCACAGGCAGTTAGGTTGCCTCAAACGGGCTAAGGCACTATGTGTTTTTATAATAGATTGACAGACAATCTCTTGTATGTCACCACCTATAGGATTAGGGGTTGATGGCTCAATTGTGATCTGTGGATCGTCGGTTGAAGTAGTTGTTGTTTGAAGGGGAATATTATCATTTGAATGGCTTCTAGTCACTATAGGTGATTGATTAGGGGGTGGATGAGTCTTGCGACCACCTCGTGTCATTAATTAAGTTCATGCCCTCCTTCTAGCGCCATTTGTTGACAGGTGAAAATCGATCGTCCGTCAACTAGAAGAGTGGAACTGGTCCGGGGTTGTCTAATAACCCAAGCCGTTTGGAATGAACCACCCTGACGGGTTTAGCGGCTCCGTTAGCCGATCTAAGGTCCTAAGGAAACAAAAAAAGAAAACTAAACTACAATAACTAACTAAAAATAGCAATTAAAACTAACTAAACTAATCTAACTAAAAAGAAATAAAACAAACTAATAAACTAATCTAATTAAAACTAACTATTAAACAAACTAACTAATCTAATTTAAACTAACTCTAACTAATTAACTATCTAACTACTAATGGAAATATAACTTATTCACAAAATGTACAATATCTACAATTTACAGATTTGAATAAAACCTGGAAAACTCATTTGGATTCTGCCCTAAGACAGAAGAGATATTTTTTGTTGATTTTATATTTTTATGAACGAGAAATAAAACAAAAACTAACTAAACTAAACAACTTAAAAAAAAAAAAAAAACTAATTCTAACCACAAATCTAACTAAACATATATCTAACTAAACTACTAATACATATACTAAACAAATTAACAAAAATAAATCACAAACTGACCTGGAGAAATGTTCTAGGTTTGTCCTGTATATGATGATCGTCTTAGTTGATTGGAGGGAGGAAACCCGCACCGAATTATCCAGGAGCTTCTCGTAAACGATAAGCTACAATGCTCTTAAGGTATGATCACAGGACAAACAAAACATAAAAATAACAACAATATTATAATTTATAAATCTTCACAGTTAGATAAACCTGTATGCAAAGATCAATACATAATAGTTCAATTGATGAAGAAGAGAAATCTGGCGTTCATTAACTGAACAAAGTAATTGTTGTATTTTAGATTAATGAAGGAAATCAGACATGGATCACATTAATTAAATCATATCATTTTGCAAAAGACTATGTTAGCTAAAGTAGTCACTAATCAAGTGCAAATTGATAAGCATAAACATGAAACAAAATATTGATATTATGAAAGAGAAAGTTGTAGCAAAACATCAACTCCCGTCTCAGTTTGCATTAGAAATCCATAGCCTGGTTCTCCCACCAGTGAGGATGATCCTTATTACAAAAAATAATAAGTATTTAAAGAGCTTCTACAGGGTAAAACATCCCTGTAGAAGTTATCAAACTATTTACAGAAAATCTGGGAAGACATCCCAAGTTTAACTACACTAGGGACCTAAAATAAAACTAAAACACACAAATATCCCCTAGACTGTATTGTAACATATAATCAACATGCCAATAGTTATGAAAACATGAACATAGGTATCATATTAAAAGATATATATGAAGGATTTAACCATAACACCTATATATTTTCATGAAACCAATGGTCAAGTAGATCAAATAACATGTAAATCCAAATGCCAATGCGTTACAAACTCAAAGAAACCAAGTCACACAATCAATCCAAGAATTCCCAGTGAGTACAGTTCGAAAGTTTTGCCAGCTGCATAATGATAAGTGAAATGTAAGAATAATGGGCATATCAACAAAAAGGGCAACGACAGTTCAAATAATGATTTTAATGCGACTTCAAAAGACTAAATTTTCATGCTTACAGTCATGAAAACAAAACGAAGGTAGATGTGCAAATGTTGCGAAAAAAAATAAAAGTGTCGTTTATTTGAAAATTGCGACGAAAAATTGATGTTTGAAAAACATTGGTGTAGGCAGCTTATAAGACAGTGGAAAAATGAGGAATGGCTGCCAACAAGGGTGTGGGGAAAAAAACATACATAGATCTAAAAGAGTAGAAACCTAGAAACAAATAATATGAAACCAAAATAATACTCTACAAAAGTTTAAAAAGGGCGTATTTAAACTTTATACACCTGGATCTAATTGAAATGGTTGTATCTTGGGAAAATGAAAACCTTTTCAAGTGAAATGAAAAATGTTCATAACTGAAATTAGCGCTCTCCACGCAATGGAATATTCCTCTCAGCCCAGAAGTGTACAAAAATGGCAGAAACCATAGATGAAGAAACTCAACTTCACAATCTCGATCTACAATGGGAGCAAGCCTTCAAACATGTTTTGATACCATGTTCGACAACACAAGTATTCCAACAGAGGATGAACACCTTTAGTAACCACTCATACAACCAGATCAAAGATCAACACATTGATTTTTTGATGTAGTAAAACCCCTACAGGGAAACATCCACGGCCCCAACCAACACGACCATTTGGAGAAGTTTATTAATGCAAAAGAAAAAGATTACAGAGAAATTTTACAAGAGAGTTTATCACAATCGATCATCAGCAAATGACCCTCCATGCTATTTAAATAGAGATCATGGACTAATAGGGTGTTAAGCCACGAATCAATGTATTCATTAAGATCGAGGAGAATATGAACCATTGGATCACTCTATGTTGGGAACTTATCGTGACCGTCAGATTTTCTAACTACAAATGCATACTAAAGAAACGCACTTTTGCCTAATGACACATTAGACCAAGTAGATCTTAACTAACTCCTAAGTGTCTAAATATTCTAACATTTTTGTTGAAGAAGATCTCAAAGAGGGATGAGATAGAGATATCTTAGGATGTGAGAAATCTCTATAGGATTTTAAGGATTGTTAACTAAGGAATTTGTGGATCTGAAATAGACTTAGTTCAAAATCATTTTCTTTAGATGTTGTAAGCCTAATATACAAAGGACGTTTGAATGACGTAGAGAAGAAAGTGAGGATTTGTGTGGAAAAGGCCAATATGGCTAGAAGGCTAAAGAAAGGCCATTGAATGTAAAATTAGTCCATAAAGGAGAGATGCATTATATAGATTATGTACAGTGTATGCATTTGTGAAATGAAATACACTCTATTTCAAGTGTTTTGGAGCATTGATCTCTTAATCCTATGTTTACAGTTGAGTTTGAATAACCTCTGTCTACTAGTGATAATTTGTATGTCTTTGTAACATCCATGAAAATTTAGTGGGTTATGTGGTTTTCATACCCTGTAATGATATATTGAGTATGTTTGCAGGTATAGATAGACTTGGAATTGTGAGAAACTCCCCTAGACTATATTTATAGGATAGGTTGAGCACGATTGTAGAAAGAAGGGGAGAAATCGATATTGAAGGTCCTTAGAATCAGTTGAAACTTTGTGACTATAGGAGGAGGGATTGTAGTATTGTAAGCAACGATTCTCATATTAATAAATGATGTGTGTACTTGTTGGAGTTGGCATCAAACCATTTGTTACGGGTGCCTCATACCATGATCATCAATCAGATCACCTAAGGGATCAATGATCCATATTGATTGCATCTATGAAAGAGAGTAAACTTTTATCGCTGGACTAAGGGGTTGTGTATATTGTTCCAGTGAAAAATTTATATTGTTCCAATCTAGAAGAGTTATGATCGTTGGATCAAATAATGGTGATATATCCTTTTTGAATTGAATCCAATGCAAAGGGTAAAGGTCGTTGTGTTGGAATTTGATGACAACGAAGTCCTAAGAACAGCTTTTTAGATCCTATTATTCTGAATTGGTTGTAACTAAATGAGACCAAGGATAAGAGTGCATTCAATGAATTGGTTTATTGTGTAAATTGTTATAAATTTGTGTATGCCCGTAGAGGCTGAGAGATATGTATGAGTGAAGTTGTTGTAAATCTCCTTGATCTGAATAATAAGACAACAGATACCTTCGCTTGGTGGACGTAGCCAAAATATTGGGTGAACCACGTAAATTCTCATGTCAAATGTTTGATCTATTTTCTATATTAATAAATTGCATATTAGCTCATTAATGGTGGTTGAAGGATAACAATTGGTATCAGAGCATCGTTGAGGAGAAGAATCTTTTCACAGGGACTAGAGGGAGCATCGTTCTTTAAAGGAAGCACATATCTGATAGAGGGAGCATTGTTACCAACTCAGCGTTTGGTGCCCCTAGTGAAGGGAGCATTGATCTCCCTTTAGAATTGAGTAGTTTTCAGATTTAAACATCAGCGTTGGGGTCTCTATACAAAGAGCGCGTTGGTATCATATTCTGATACGAAATTTGCACGCGAATGGTATGTATGGTATGAGTTATTAAAAGGTATGTATGGATAAATTTTATGGTATCAGATCACCTTCAAAATTTTCAAGATAAAAGGTATGTATGGATAAACTTTATGGTATCCGATCACCTTCAAAATTTTCAAGATAAAAGGTATGTATGGAATTAAATATTAATTTTAAAGAGTTCAAGTTTTGTGGATTTGGTATAAGGTGTTATTAAGGTATAAAATATTTTTAAAACCTTTTCACCATTAGTTTTGGGTTCAATCTTTAAGTATAAGATTATTTTTCAAATAAAGGGCTTGGTTTTATAAGCAGTGGTTTTGGAATTTTTTCTTCTGCTAATGATGAAAACTCAGAGTTCTAAGTTCGAAATCAAGAAATTCAAGGGAAAAAACAATTTTGAGATCTGGAAGGTGAAGATGAACAATCTGCTTGTGCAACAAGGCATGGTGAAGGTGTTTTTGGGAAAATCAAAGAAACTCACGACCATTTTAGATGAAGAGTGGGAAGAGATCGATGCAAGAGCATTGAGTGCCATACATCTGTGTTTGGCAGATAATGTTATGTTCAACATTGTCTCAGAGAAGACAACAATCTTTTTGTGGATGAAGTTGGAAAGCTTGTATATGATGAAATCCTTGACCAACAAGATCTTCCTCAAAAGACAATTGTACAGTTTGCGCATGAAGGAAGGTACGAATATAGTTGATCATTTAAATACCTTTGATACTCTTTTAGTCCAGTTGACTATCATGGGAGTGAAATTTGAATCTGAAGACAAGGCAATTACATTATATTGTTCTTTTCTAGAGTCATGCTATCACTTTGTTACCTCTATTAGTTTCATTTCAACAGAAAGTATTTAGTTTGATGTTATTATTGGAGATTTATTATCTGAGGAAACAAGGAAGAAATCCAATCTAGAAACCTCTACATCTAAGGCGATGGTGATCAAAGGAAGACCTAAAGAAAGAGGACATGTTCAGAGGAATTTTTGTCGGTCAAAGTCGAAGTAAAAAAAGAGAAAGCTTAAGTGATGGTTTTGTGGAAAATCGGGACACCTAAAGAAGGACTGTTGGAAGCGACAACAAGCCTCCATACACGACCCTCCAAAATAAATGAAGGAAGCGAACACAATTGAAACAGGTTCAGCAATAGGTTCAGGTATGGCTGATGAAGTTTTATCAATTAGTATTGGTTCACGTCATGATCAACAGTGGTTATTAGATTCTGGTGCTTCAAATCACATGTGTCTTCCTAGACACTGGTTTGTTACTTAACAATCTATAGATAATGGATTATTTTACATGGGAAATGATATCTCGTGTAAGGTTGTAAGAATTGGTAGCATTCAAATTAAGATGTTTGATGGAATTGTTAAAATACTAACTAATGTGAGACATGTACCTGATCTTAGGAAGAACCTAATTTTGTTTGGGAGTCTTAGAAACTGGAGGATATAAGAGTATTATTCAAGGTGGAGTTATGAAGGTCTACAAAGGAATCCTACTGGTTATGAAAGCGAAGAAGGTTGGTAACCTGTTTCTGTTAGAAGGAAGAACTTATTCAGATCATGCGACAATGGTATCTGAGAACGACATTGATTCTATTCGACTGTGGCATCAACGGTTGGGCCATATGAGCAAACAAGGATTAAATGTATTAACTGATCACAAGTTACTTCCTAGTCTAAAGTATTTAAAGTTATATTTCTACAAGCATTGTATTTATGGAAAACAGAATAGGCAGAGATTTAAAACCGGAAGACACACCAATGAAGGAATCCTTGATTATATCCATTCTAATGTTTGGGGACCATCATACTTTGTTACTTTTATGGATGATTTATCTAGGAAAGTGTGGATCTATATTTTGAAAAGAAAGGCTGATGTGTTTACTGTTTTCAAGCAGTTTAGAGCTTTAGTGGAAAAGAGCATTGGTAGGTCCATTAAATGTTTAAGAACTAATAATGGTGGTGAATTTACGTCAATGGAATTTGATAAATATTGCAAGGAGTTTGGGATTGATAGGCATAAATCCACTGCCTATACTCCTCAAAAAAATGGAGTTGTTGAACGCATGAACAAGACTCTTCTAGAGAGAGCAAGGAGTATGCTTAGTAACGCTAACTTGCAATAGGAATTGTGGGCAGAAGCAGTAACTCTTACTTGTTATCTGTTGAATCGTTCACCATCAACAACAATAGAGTGCAAGATTCCTAAAGACGTATGGAAAGGTCACCCTTGTAATTATTCTAATATTAAATTTTTTGGTTGTGAAGCTTATGCTTTACTTCTGAAACATCAGCATTCTAAACTAGATCCAAAATAAAAAGGCTTATCTTTGTTGGATATGGTGATGGTATTAAGGGGTACAGGTTGTGGGATCCTACCTTCCACAAGATCACCATTAATAGAGATGCAATATTCGATGAATCATCTCTCATCAAATCAGATGTAGATGTTCAAATGAAATAGGAAGAAGTACCTAAGTATCAATAGATTCAGTTTGAAACCAGTTCAAATATAGATGAAAGTGAACATGAACAAGTTTCTAAAGATGTTCATGAATATTTTCCTATAGAGGAAGACATGGTTGATGATAACAATCAACAGAATGTGGATGAGCCACAAACTTCCCTAAGGACTTCTACCTAGGTCATAAATACTCCAAGAAGGTATGATGATTTTGTTTCGTCAGTTTCTTTAAGTACTAATATTGACGAACCTTCATGCTATCAGGAAGCTGTGAAGGGTACTAACAATGATAAATGGTAAGAAGCAATGAAGGATGAAATTAATACGTTAGAGAGGAATGCCACATGGGACTTGGTAGAACATCCAAGAGACAGGAAAATTGTAGGTTGCAAGTGGGTCTACAAGCTGGAGAAGGGTGTTGATGATAAGGTAGAAAGGTACAAAGAAAGGTTGGTTGCGAAAGGATATTCTTAGAAAGAAGGTATTGACTTTCATGAGATTTTTTCACCGGTTGTTAACATTGTTTCAATTTGAAGTGTGTTAGCATTGGTTGCATTACTTGATTTGGAGTTGGAGCAGTTGGATGTTAAGACTGCTTTCTTACATGGATATTTGGATGAGGAGATTTACATGGAACAACATGAAGGGTTTATTTAGAATCGCAACAAGAAATTTGTTTGCAGGCTCAAGAAATCATTGTATGGTATGAGGCAGTCGCCCAGACAATGGTACAAGAAATTTGACTCTTTCATGGTGAGGCAGAATTATACAAGGAGTGAGTATGATCATTGTGTCTACCTTAAGAAATTTAATAATGGCATATTCATTATCTTAGTATTGTATGTTGACGATAGGATTTTACCAAGAAAAATAATAACTGAGATCAACAGTGTAGCAACACTTTTCGGTGCCAAGGATTAATCGCTCTGATACCAAATTGTAGCACCACTTTTCGGTGCCAAGGCTTAATCGCTCTGATACCAAATTGTAGCAACCTTTTTGTTACCATACTTGGCGAAAATATAAAACTCACTCTCAGATTATAAAAAATAATTCATTTAAGCAAGAAATACATTTAAGCTCAGAGTAAGCATAAGAATTATTACTAACATAAATAATCCATGGAATTAACCTTAATCCAAATGCACAACAGAATACATGATAATTATAATACACAGAGATACAGAAACATAATTAAAGAATCATCTGGTACTTATCTTAGAAACAGTGGTAGTTCCACCAACCAAGTGCAGGCCTTCCACGAACCTCCTAGCCTTAGACTACACTGCTCGTCAGCTCAGCAGTGGGTCACCCTCGTGTTGGGACTAAGCTCCACCCCAAGGCAAGGAATCCTAGGCTAGGCTGAGGTTACAGGAAAAACACATAGTCACAAGGAAGGGATTCTCTCCCAGGAACCCCTCATACCCACTTCCCATAGACTCTCCTTCCCCACATGCCTGATCAACCCTAGGAGTATACACCTTCTATGTCACCTAGACAGTCCTTCAGCTGCTAACCTCCCTTGCCTTGGGTTTTAGCAATAGACCGGATTGGAAGTCTCAAAGATCTGTGGCAGCTACAGGATTCCTTCCAGGAGTTCTCTCCCTTCTCTGCGCACTCTCTCACCTGGAGAGAGTCTTTCACAGGCCAAGCAACCTGTTCTTCCAATTCAATCACCTCTCTCACCTGGAGAGAATGTTGTACAAACTGGCCAATAAGCCACATGTAGTCCAGCACTACGTGGCCACAACAGCCAACGGGGAAAACATACACAGGCTTTCCAACAGGTTTCGCAATGAAAGGATGGTCTCATGGTAATGGCTTGGGGACAAAGATTCCACACATAGGCTTGATCTCTTCAGACAGAGGGTGTCTCGGCCTTCCAGAATCAACACAGGCTATCCCTGAATTCAACACAGACTTTTTCGACGGTTTCAGAATGACACGAGGTCTCTTCCCGGATTGGACGAGGCATACGGTTCATAAGATGCACCAGGATATTCTTGTAGAGGTTAGACCATTCATGTTCATACAGTCGGGTAGAGTGGAGGAGGAAACCACACAGTAGTCGACGGGAATGGAAGCCGAACCCCCAATGCGGCTCATCTAAGCCCTTTTATTTGCATGCGTCTAGGTTGACACTTGTCACCCATGCAACTGCATGCATTCCTTCAGCACGCGTTCCTTCCATTTGGAAGTCACGTGTCATTCCAAAAGAACTTAGGATAAAAACATACTAATCACATGTCTTTTTGGAATAATATTAAATTATTATTCCCAAGACTTAAGCCTCTAGGCTCAACACTTAGCCCCCTTTTCCCACTTTCCAGCCCCTAATTCCTTGCCCACTTTGTGGAAGCTCAATCCCCCATCACTCATTCATCGTGGTCGGTCTGAACGCGGCGGTGTTTATATTTTATTAATGTGTTTCATACATACAGGTACAAAATCATGCCCTTGGCCTCCAATCCTTAGTCTCTCTAGCCTAACAATCACATAAGCCCATCGGCTTATACAAACTTGGCTCACCAGCCTATAACACATATTTACAATTCATTTCACAAGTATGATTACAATAGGGCTCAGTCTTGGGGACATTACAATCCCCCTCCCTTACTTTTGCACTGTCCTCAGTGCAACTTTCACACTGCATCTGCAAGCTTTTCAAAATTTTCAAAAATATGCAGGTACTCTGCCCGCATAACATCTTCATGCTCCCATGTCACGTCCTTAGGACCATACCAGGTCCACTGGAAATTTAAAATCCCTATAGCTCGATTCCAGAGTTGTTTGCTTTTCCTGTCCAATATGCGTACAGGATGCACTTGCAAGACACCTTCTGGTTCCACCTAAATCAAATTCCAATCGATGACATGATTAACATCAGGTATATATTTCTTAAGAAGTGAAACATGAAACACATTATGTATAGTCATAGATGTGGGTAATGCAAGAATGTATGCAACTGGCCCAATCCTTTCCAGGATTTCAAACAGCCCACAAAATCTTGCTGCCAACTTGGCGCAACTTCCCAACTTTAGGGAACTCCTGTTAGTTTTCACTTTCAGGAAAAAATGGTCACCCACTTTGAATTCTCTGTGGTTTCTGTTACTATCAGCGTAATTTTTCTGCCTGTCATGGGTAGCTTTTAGATTCTGTTTAATTCTTATCATTTGGTATTCCATCTCTTTGAGCAGCTCAAGCCCAACTACTGCTCTGTCAGCTAGATTATCCCAACTCACTGGAGTGTTGCACTTTCTTCCATAAAGTGATTCAAATGGGCTTATCTTCAACGATGCATGATACCCATTATTGTAGGAAAATTCTACCAAATGCAGGTAGTCTTCCCATATTGATGGTTTATCCATCACATACATTCTTAGTATGTCTTCTATTACTCTGTTCACCCTCTCTGACTGTCCATCAGACTCAGGATGATACGTTGTACTAAAGTTTAGATTTGTTTCGAATGCTTTGAACAGTCCTTTCCAAAAATTTGAGGTGAATTTCGGGTCCCTATCAAACATAATCGTCTTAGGAATTATGTGCAAGTGTGCCACTTCTTTTAAGAAGATATCAGCAATATCTGTTGCCTTCTGAGTGGTTTTCAGTGGAATAAAATGGGCAACTTTTGTAAGCTTTTCCACCACCACCATGATTGAATCATGCTGCTTGTTTATTCTGGCCAATCCTATGATAAAATCCATTGTCACCACTTCCCATTTCCACTCAGGAATGGGTAAGGGCTACAGCAACCCTGCTGGGTGCCTATGCTCAGTCTTAACTTTCTGGCACTCCATACATCTGGTGATGTATTCAGTGATTTATTTCTTCATACCCGGCCAAAAATAATGGCTTTTGACTACTGCTACAATCTTCTGATAAGAGGATGTCTGACATATGTCACGTTATGCATTTCTTTTAGAATTGCCAGCTTCAATTCTTGGACATTGGGTACATACACTCTGTTTTTATACAGAAGTAAGCCATCAGTTCCCAAGGTGTAACTTCCCTGGGTCTGTGGTCTCTCACGCTGTTGTAGCTTTGCTACCAGACCTTTGTACTGCAAATCAGCATTTGCAACTTCCAAAATTATGTCCTTAATCTCAGTCCTGTACATGCTAATGGTTGTAGCATGTAATTCGTGCACTTTTCTGCTGAGTGCATCAACCACCTTATTTTCTTTCCCTTTGATATGCTTGATATCAAATTCATATTCGCACAGAAACTCCATCCACCTAGTTTGCCTGGAATTTAAAGTCGGCTGATCAAATAAATACTTTAGACCGTTGTGGTCTGTTCTCAATTCGAATCTCCTTCCCATGAGGTAATGTCTCCATTTCCTCAGAGTGTGGGCGATTGCTGCCAGCTCCAAATTGTGAGTGGCATAATTCCTTTCATGCTCTTTTATCTTTCGAGACTCATAGCAGATTAAAAATCCCTCTTGTCTAAGAACTCCTCCCAGTCCCTCCTTACATGTATCTGTGCACACCATGAAATCCATATTTGGATCTGCAATCTTCAGGATTGGAGCATTGGTTAATAGCTGCTTCAATTGTTGGAAACTCCTCTCACACTCTTCAGTCCATTGAAACTTCTTCTCCTTCCTTTGCAAGGAAGTGATAGGGTGATCTATCTTTGATAATCCAGCTATAAACCTTCTGTAGTAGCCTTCCAGACCCATAAAAGATCTAACTTCTGCCACATTCCTTGGAGCTAACCATTCTCGAATGGCCTCAACCTTTTCAGGATCCATATCGATCCCCTCTTCTAAAATAATATGTCCCAAGTAATGGATCTTCTTGCTTGTTGTCCATGGCTGTGTAGATCCTTGGCATTTTGTTGTCCATATCCTCCATTGTTTCAGCTTGCTGAACATTGTGGATGGTTCTCGCTTTATGTTTTCTGCGGGGGCAGTCTTTGTACCTATGGTTCCCTTTACAGCCCCAACACTTCATAGGTGATGGTCTGAGAATTTTCTCACTCACTTCAGCCTTCATGAGCTCTCTAAAAGATGATTGTCCCTGAGGACTATTTCTAAAAAAGGGAGGCTTGTTTCCCTTCTGCTTATGTTCCTTCTTAAACCTCTTCTGGTCATCCCAAGCCTTCTGAAAGGTAGGCTTTTCTCTTTGTTTTTCATACAACCATTTCTCCCTTCTTATTGTTTCTTCCATAGTATTAGGATCATCATACTGAATCTTATCACTGATGGAAGGTGGCAGTCCACTCAGATACCTCTGAATTTTGATAGTCTCATCTTTTATGAATGGAACATACTTAAGCAATTCCAAGAAACTTCGTTCGTACTCATCAATTGTCATGCTGCCTAGCTTGAGTTCGAAGAACTCCTTCATCTTTCTATCATAATATATTTTGGTTAGGTATTTCTTCTTGAAATGCCTCTTAAACTCCTTCCAAGTGATATCTTTCTCTCTGATGTGGTGCACTTGCACAAACTAATCCCACCACATGGATGCTTTTCCTTTTAGCTGGTACATCGCAATTCTTCCTTCTGCATGGGCGAAGTAGTTATGCAGTTGGAAATATTTCTTCATGACAAGCAACCATGTCTCGGCATCTTCCTCCCTCTTATGTTCTCCATCAAACGTTGGAGGCTTGATCTTGTTCATCTCCCCTTTCAATTCATCATTTCTAGATTTTCGATGTTTTCTGGTAGGGGACGGGTTTGAACTACTGTGTGTTTCCCTGCCAGAATGCTTCGGGGAGAGACGGTAATGTCTGCTACTACTCCTCAATCTTCTTCTCCTCTCAGGTGTTCTGACAATTCTTGATCTGCTTGTGTCACTCTCTTTTTCCAAATTATTTTCTATTCTTTCTAGGCTCTTCAACATTTTTAAGTTGAATTCACCCTGTCGATCCCCAATTTTCATGAGATTGCGACAATCAGCTCGGTGAGCCTGGGAATCTTTCGGTAATTTTTCAATGAGTTTCATCATACAACCTTCTTTATCTATCTCTTTTCCATGCCCATTAGAGTTTTTTCCTTTGACTCCCAAGTTGACATCCTTTCCTTCTCTTTCGTCCTCTGAAATGGAGGCACTCCACACCTCTTCTATTTCCTTACTCGACGTTTATTCTTGGTTGTCCTAACACTCGTTGAACTCTGCATCTACAATCAATCCGAAGTTTTCCAAGCCCTTAAACCTTAAAGAAAACTTACAACATTCATAAGCCAACATGAACAAGAAAAACATTTTGACTTCACAAAGTTTTTTGAGCTTTGTTCAGTTCTGCAAATTTTGGGACTTCGAGTTTTCGGTACTCAGGAGTTCACTATACAGTGACTCCTAACTTCTTGTTGCTACAATCCCCGAAATCTGAAATTTTGGTTTCCTTGCTCTCTGGACCCACAGCATAGTTGTCGCCCTTAAAACCTGTTACGGTTCTTTGGTCTCTGATGGCTTTGGGACTTTGGGACTTTAGGTTTTGGGGTTTCGATTCTTGAGACTTCTAGACTCGCTTTCCTTTCCAACCCTCGACTTCCGAAATTCTGATTTACTTTATTCTCAGGGCCCACAGCACAGCTGTCGCCCTTCACCATAGTGGCGCGTGGTACGTTCAGGAGAGTCCACGTCACCTTCGGTGATGTCATTGGGTCCCACTACTCTCGCCTGTCTTCTCGACTCATTGGCGCGTGGTACACATTCATGTGCCCATGTCCATTCCAAGAAAAAACCAATGGTTAGACTCCTTCCTCAGATCTACGGCACAGATATTTTTGGTGCTTCGGGGTTTCAGGCATCAGGAGTTCGTGCATCCCACATCTCGAACTTCCATTTGCCTAAATCCCGAATTACGGTTTACTCTTCCACTTTGATCTGACGATCAAATCCTCTCCTACGATCTACGATGTAGATCGTTTCGAGAATCCGTGTTTTGCTAAATTGGGACTTGCAAACACAAGGGTCTTCCTTTTTGGTTTCCCAGGTGCCAAAACGCCGTCCGGCAGCCACGTGGTTTCCCCGATGGATGGTCCTGACGAATTTTGGGATTTCGCGTATCGCAATTTCCACGTTCCTATGAAACTCCAAAGGGTATTTAAACCTTGTGCACATTCCTAGATCTGACGGTCACAATGGTTCGCCTTCCCCTCCGAACAAATCCTAAGGCTCCAACACTTCTGGTGTGGATTCCTCTCTCCCTGTGGCCATATACCACACCGGTTGCAGTTTCACGACACCATTATACCTCCTGAGCTTGTAAGCATGTCAAGTAACTCCTTGACAAATCTGGAGCATTCCAGGTTCCAAAATCGGTCCTCCAGACACAATTTCTCCTCACGCCCTCGGTCCAAAGACCACTCAACTGGCCCATCTAGGCTCAGTGTTGAAACCTTGGCTCTGATACCAAATTGTAGCACCACTTTTCGGTGCCAAGAATTAATCGCTCTGATACCAAATTGTAGCAAACTTTATGTTACCATACTTGGCGAAAATATAACACTCACTTTCATATTATAAAACATAATGCATTTAAGCAAGAAATACATTTAAGCTCAGAGTAAGCATAAGAATTATTACTAACATAAATAATCCATGGAATTAACATTAATCCAAATGCACAATAGAATACATGATAATTATAATACACAGAGATACAGAAACATAATTAAAGCATCATCCGGTACTTATCTTAGAAACAGTGGTAGTTCCACCAACGATGTGCAGGCCTTCCATGAACCTCTCAGCCTTAGACTACACTGCTCGTCAACTCAGCAGTGGGTCACCCCCGTGTTGGGACTAAGCTCCACCCCAAGGAAAGGAATACTAGGCTAGGTTGAGGTTACAGGGAAAACACACAGTTACAAGGAAGAGATTCTCTCTCGGGAACCCCTCATACCCACTACCCACAGACTCTCCTTCCCCACATGCCTGTTCCACCCCAGAAGTATACACCTTCTCTGTCACCTAGATAGTCCTTCGGCTGGTAACCTCCCTTGCCTTGGGTTTCAGCAACAAACCAGACCGAAAGTCTCAGAGCTCTGTGGCAGCTACAAGGTTCCTTCTAGGAGTTCTCTCCCTTCTCTGCGCACTCTCTCAAATGGAGAGAGTCGCTCACAGGCCAAGCAACCTATTCTTCCAATTCAATCACCTCTCTCACCTGGAGAGAGTGTTGTACAAACTGGCCAACAAGCCACACACAGTCCAGCACTGCGTGGCCATAACAGCCAACAGGGAACACAGACATGAGCTTTCCAACAGGCTCCACAATGACAGGATGGTCTCACAGTTATGGCTTGGGGAGAGATATTCCACACATAGGCTCGATCTCTTCAGACAGAGGGCATCTCGGCCTTCCAGAATCAACATAGGCTATCCCCTAATTCAACACAGACTTTTCCCATGGTTTCAGAATGGCACGAGGTCTCTTCTCGGGTCAGACGAGGCATACAGTTAAGAAGATGCACCAAGGTATTCTTGCAGAGGTTAGACCATTCACGTTCAGATGGTCGAGTAGAGTGGAGGAGGAACCCACGCAATAGTCAACAAGAATGGAAGCCAAACCCCCAACGCGACTCATCTCAACCCTTTTATTTTCATGCGTCTGGGTTGACACTTGTCACCCATGCAACTACATGCATTCTTTCATCACGCGTTCCTTCCATTTGGAAGTCACATGTCATTCCAAAAGAACTTAGGATAAAGACATACTAATCATATGTCTTTTGGGAATAATATTAAATTATTATTCCCAAGACTTAAGCCCCTATGCTCAACACTTAGCCCCCTTTTCCCACCTTCCAGCCCCTAATTCCTTGCCCACTCTGTGGAATCTCAGTCCCCCATCACTCATTCATCGTGGTCAGTCTGCACGCAGTAGTGTTTATATTTTATTAATGTGTTGCATACATACAGGGACAAAATCAGGCCCTTGGCCTCCAACCCTTAGGATCTCTGGCCTAACAATCACATAAGCCCATCAGCTTATACAAACTTGGCTCACCATCCTATAACACATATTTACAATTCATTTCACAAGTATGATTACAACAGGGCTCGGTCTTGGGGACATTACAAACAGGTTAAAGGCTTAGATGGCTAGGACGTTCGATATGAAAGATCTAGGAGCAGCAAGGCAGATTTTGGGCATGGAGATATTCAGAGACAGGAGGAATGGTAAGCTTTGGTTGTCACAACATAAGTATGTTGAGAATATACTTTTTAGGTTTGGTATGAACAATGTGAAACCAGTTTCGGTCCCTTAGGCTTCCCATTTTAAGCTTTCTTCAAGTTTATGTCCTAGTACAAAAGAAGAAAATGAGTATATGTCTCGAATACCATATGTTAATGCAGTAGGAAGTCTAATGTATGTGATGGTTAGTACAAGGCCAGACATTTCACATGCAGTTGGGTTTGTCAGCAGATATATGGAAAATCCAGGTAAAGATCATTGGGCAGTATTGAAATGGGTGCTTCGGTATCTAAGGGGCAAAAGTGATTATTGTATCACTTATAACAGTGGTTGTGAATTAGTTTGTGGATATCTTGATTATGATTCTGTAGGTGATTTGGACAAGAGAAGGTCGACTTCCGGGTATGTCTTTACTCTTGCAGGTGGAGTTATTAGTTGGATGTCAAAGCTACAGAACATTGTTTCTTTATCCACTACAGAAGTAGAATACGTAGTTGCTTCACATGCTTGCAAAGAGGCAGTTTGGTTGAAAGATTTGTTTGGTGAGTTTGGAAGGATGCAGGACAAAGTAAAGTTACTTTGTGATAGTCAAACTGCTATTCACTTGGCTAAGAATCTAGCCTACCATAGTAAAACAAAACATATACCTATCAAGTACCATTTTGTAAGACAGGTCATCAATGAACATGGAGTCTCTCTTGAGAAAGTGCATACAAAAGAGAACTGCGCAGACATGTTCACAAAACCAATACTTTTAGAGAAGCTACGATGGTGTTTGGCTTCTCTTGGCTTGTAGAAAAGGTGATGAACAAAAGGAAGGAGCAAGGTATCAAGTTAATTGTTGTCAAGGTGGAGATTGTTGGAATTTGATTACAATGAATTCCCAAGAATAGTTTTTTAGATCCTATTATTCCAAATTGGTTGTAACTAAATGAGATCAAGGATAGGAGTGCATTCAATGAATTCATTTATTGTGTAAATTGTTATAAATTTGTGTATTCCCGTAGAGGCTGAGACATATGTATGAGTGAATTTGTTGTAAATATTCTTGATCTAAATAATAAGACAACTGATACCTTCGCTTGGTGGACGTAGCCCAAATCTTGGGTGAACCATGTAAATTCTCATTTCAAATGTTTGATTTGTTTTCTATATTAATCCGTTGCATATTAGCTCGTTAATGGTGATTGAAGGATAACACGTTGGATCCAAGTTTTGACGGCATGATCAACGTCCCAAATATCCTCTCATTTCAAAGCTATACGAAGGTTACTTTCAGAGCGATTTGTGAAAGGTACAATCATCAAGTAGGAAAGAGCCATGCGTCATCTTCAAATTCTCTTGCATTCCACCAAATCGTTATCAAACTACCTAATTGCATTTTCAAAGTGAAGTAGGATGATTCATCTCACCAGTTGATCAAAACATAATCATTGATCCGGTCAAGGAAGGAATTACAAGTTTAAGTGCCCTTTGGAGCGGCGCAAAGTCATAGGTCCTAGTCACATGGTAAGAAAGGTCTCCATTGCAAGGTTGGATACTGGCGCAAAGGATATAGACTACGTTTATAATCTAAGGTCAAACCGGGAAAAGGTAAGTGCTCAGAGCTATTTTTGTTTATATAAGAACTTAGGCCTTGGCTTCAAGCCTTTAGTCGTATGAATGTCGAGGCTAGAGTTAGAAGAACACAAGGAATTGTACAAAGGGCCTTATTTAAGCTTCTTGCATTGATTTTAAAGAAAGGAATGAGTTTTATAACCCTACACATTATTGGAGAGTGGATATCGATGAAATTTGGTCCATTCGGGACCAATAGAATTAGATTGAAGCTTGTTTTATTGAGATGAACAGAGTCTATGTATTGAGAACCTACTCACTATTGTAATTATAAAGACAGTGGAGAATGCTAAGGATCGAAGTAACGAGATCAATCAATATATGTGATCGATCCATAAGAACCTTCAAACTGAATTAGAAGAATCCATAGTGCAGAGATTTTGAACCTTACATATGTGGATAGAGTAATTCGAAGGGAATTCTAAGTGACCTAGTTTTTTTTAGAACCAATCAAGTTACACTGAAGACAAACAAAGGGTTATGAGAGAATTATGTTTGTAGGTTTTGAATTTTATTGAGAACCATTGAAAGCAGGATCCTTAGATAGTCTCTTTGAAGGCTTATACAACAGCTAAGTCATCCAAACTGCCTATGAGTTTAATTGTGATTTGGAACACTGAGTAGGATTCTCTACATCAAGCAAGAATAGTTTATATATCTCTGATTTTATAGGAATTTTCCCTAGTAGGGCTATCAACTATTATAGAATTTAATTCTCCATATAATATAGAGGGACGGTGTAATTATTTTTTAAGATTTATTTTTGTATTCCAAAAAACTAAATCAAGTTGAGTATGTCAATATTTAGAATAATTTTGAATTTGACAATTGAACTTAAATTATCAAAGCGTAATTATTAATAAATTCTTATAATTAATAAAATAAAAATAATTAAATAAATCAATAGAAAAATACGAGAGTACATTTACACTCATAGGTAATATTAAATAGTACTTCCTCTTCTACAACAAAAGTTTAATATATATCCATCATCAACGAGTGGTTCATGACAATATCTAACACAAATCGGATTCAAAGATCTTTGTAAGAACCATTGGTATATGTAGAGCTCCTCTGCAACTTCTACTAAAGGCCTTTATGAAGGTTCAGATAAGCTACGTATTACTATTCATTGTCTATCACATTCTAGCACTCATGTCCATGCACTTAGTACATTTGTTCCACTGGATATATTTCAAATAGAACCTTTTAGTTCGAGGTAGTGCGGGGATTTTCCATAACACCATTCTAAACATTTATATCATGGAAGAGACTACATTGTTAAACATGATGGATAGAACAAAGGCCCGTGTTGAGCATGATTTTAGAGTGACATGACTATCCTTCATTGATTGAGGCTTTGTATATGCAATTGTTCATATTATAGGTTCTAGAAAGATGAGACAGAAATGGTATAAAGATAGAGAATTATGGAAAAAAATGGACATGTTTACATGCTTTACCGCTTGAGTTAGTTACTTCATTGAATCTTACTTGGCTCTCCACTTGAATTAGTTACTCCATTGCATCTTACTTGGATCTGCCTCAACAAACACTTCATGCGGTGGAAGACTATTCTTCGTTCACATCTTAATTACATAGGTCAATTTCTTCAATTCCATGCATACCAGGTTAGTTAGAATATTACCTCATGGAGGAATTAGCATTTGGTTGATGAGGAAATTGGGAAATCTTAATGAAGAGAAGTGAGGTAAGTTAGAAATATGGAGGTCATACAAAGAGGGAAGCATCACATGCCTAAATATGAGTACACACTCAAGGCATTGTGGATAGAGCACGATGTTTACACAAGTCACATAGGAGATCTATATAGAGATATAATCAAAACAACATAGTACCATGTTTTATTTGTATTAGGATTATTAGGGTTAGGGTTAGGGTTATTTGTATTAGGATTTATTAGGGTTAGGGTTATTTGTATTAGGGTTATAGTACCATGGTTATTAGGATTAGATTTAAGTTTATTTGTATTAGGGTTTATGTTATTATAATAATAAAATAGTTACAAAACATACTATAAATAAAAACAAAGAAATTAATTTTTCCTCAAATAATAAAACTAGCAAAACCACATTATAAAAGTGGTTGATATAGGATAGACGACATTAGTTTGGAAAAGTGGAAAATGACATACCCATGGGTGTATGTCAACCACGTTTATAATGTGATTTTGATGGTAGATATTATAATACAATGCAATTATCCTCTTGATTAAATTGCCTAGTGCGAAATGTGTAATTTGAATGAGCTTATTTTTGTAATGTTATTTTAGTTCTATGAATTTTTGTAGATATGTTAAATGATATTTAATTCCTAAAATTATCTTAAAGATTCCATGGCGCAATAATTTTTATTCTCAATTATTGTTAGAGTTATACTTTTGTGTGTCCCTTGTCCCACAAACAAGGGGGTCTCATACACCAATTTGGTGTGACTTTATTGTGACCTTAAAAATAGATTATTATTATTATTATTATTATTATTATTATAGCTATAAATGTCTTCACTAGTGGTATAAATTTGAGGAGTAGACTAATTTCAATAGTTGTGTATGTTAATTGTAAATTTTAAGGTTAATATATATTGAAATTTAAATATGGTGTAGTTTTCATATGAGATTTGATCTCAACATTCAATCTAAATATAAAATTATTCTGGTATCAAAACAATTACATAATTTCCTTAGAAAACCCACATTTATTACATAATATCATAATGTTTACACATTGTATATTGCCAAATGCATTTGATGAAACACAAAATTCCCAAAGAAATAGTTCATCGTGTTCCACTAAGAAACCCTGTACTTGAACACTACTAAGCAAGGACACATGATCTATTAACAGACATAGTAATATATTAACTAATGTCTCATCATTAACATGCATAGTAATATATTAACAAAGATAGACGTGATTAGGGTTAGGGTTAGGGTTTTGTAGGCATACACATACTTTTTTAACCTCGCTTCATCTATATTTTTAACCTTGTGTGATCCAAATCAAGGGTAGAATTAAATTCTAGAAGAGTGAAGTCCATTGTTCATGATTCACTAATGATCCAATTTATCCAGTACTTATGACTAACAGTGTAGGGTGATAAGGTTGCTACAACCCCTTCCCAAGGATGAACAATATGGAACTAAACCTTTAACAATCTACAAAATTTACAACCTATAACATGTAATGAATGGTTAGTCACCCTGGTAGGTTCCTCTCAATAAATATCAGAGAGAGACAACCTTAGGTTAAGGCTTATTGTACACTGAGCAAAAGAGGATTCACAGAAGAACTAAGGGGTCGTAGTCAAGGAATAACCCTACAGGAAGTGGATTGTATTGACCAATATTTGATTTGTTTATATAAACTCCTTTCGTTTAGAAATAGGAAAAAAATAGCATTCAAAATCTTAATTAGATAATGCTTATTATCTAATAATAAGAACACGTGGACTTGACTCCTTCTAATTATATAAATTTTGAGTTTAGTACCATCTTAATTAGATAATGCTTATTATCTAATAATAAGAACACATCTACTTGACTCCTTCTAATTATATAAATTTTGAGTTTAGTACCATAGGTTCCAAATAAAGGGTAGAATTAAATTCTATAAGAGTAGAAAGTTCCTTCCTTAGTTCAATTAATCATGATATCAATCACTACTTAATCTCGTATAAAATTGAGAATTCAGCTTTAAATCAGCAAAACACCCAATTTTTTAGTTCCTAGCATCACACTCTCTGAAATCGAATTAAACAGTTATGAGGTAGCAGGGATCTTTGAAGGTACAATACAACTTTTGTTCTAAAACGAACAACCACAAAAATTGCCAGACATAGTCGAACTCCTTCAGGTAAAGAATACAGGAATTAAAATATAAATTCCAGAGAGGGTTTTGAGATAGAACAATGTTAAAAATAGATCATATGGTAACATATTGGATTTAGGTGAGTACAACGGATGAGGACAATAAATTATAACTAAAGCTAATTGTCTTTAGTGCCTCACAATATTGTTTATTCATGCATGCATTAATATATTTTGTTCCAAGTATAAAGGAATATTTTAACACTGCCTAAATGGTTTGCTTATAGTATATTATTGCATTCACTAAGGAAAGAGAAATAATAAAGTTGTGAAGTATCATGTCATTCAGAGTTGTCCCTTTCAGAGTTGAACACTCATAGTTGCATACTCATTTCATTTGGAAGCAATCCAAATGAAATGAGGGTGCAATATAGCATGTTTCCTTATTGTGTGCTTACTCAATAAGATAAAATGATGTATATTAGTATATGGGGTTGTGGAGGCCGCTTGACTGGCTATTATATAACTCTAAACTTAAAATAATCTTTGCAATAATTTTATCTTGATTTATTAGATGTTAATTTTCTACGAAACAGATTCAGTGGAAAATACCAAAATCGAACTATGCATAGATAGTAGCGCACATCCAATTTAAAATCAAAAATCAAACTATGCACAAAGAGTAGCGCACATGAAATTTAAAATCTAACTATTTAATGGATAAAGATAAATATAAAAGTGTAAGAAGAAAGCCAAAGAAAATACAACAAAACATTTGCTAACCTCTTTGTTGATGTTGCGCCTTTAACATTATTTCCTTCACTCCTATCTTCTTTTCTTCAATGTTCTCCTCTATACTTCCTTGCTCGAACTAAAATCGGGGTCTACAACTACATAGAAAAATAAATGGCAATTTTTTTTTTTTGTTTACATAAACTTGAAGCTGAGGACATGTAAAAAACTCCCATGAATTGAAAAGGAAATGGCTTGGGAGTGGTAATTTTATTGGCAGTTGTATTATTGGAGAAATGGAAAAAAAAAGTCACTCACAACATGCCAGGCAAATAAAAACCGTCTAGGTTGTCAACAAGTCAAAACACATGGTAATTTTATTCGAGGTGCTTGCTCCACACACTCAAGCTCCAAGCACGGCACCCCACCAAGCCTACAATTGGTAAATAAGGTGAAGCACTCCACTCACTCACAAAGCTCCATGCACCTCAATAAGAATACATAAAGTTACTAAAAAAGATAACCTCATTAAACTCGGTAAAAACCAAAACCTAAAGTAATTCATCATTGTTATGCTTATCATATGCATCACCCCTTTTAATGACAAACAAACATATTTTTTCATGTGAGGAAGTTAATGCTTCAAATCAGATCCTTTCATTTAGTGTGACCACTAAGATTATTCGAAGGATGTGAAAATTGTGTCCATTAAATTCCCATCTATCATTAAAAGCTCATTAAATTTGTACATTTCCAATAAGTGTACATTGACATTTTTCCCTCCTGGTTAGAATCTGGCAACATAAATCCACATGAATCACAACTTTTTGTTAATTAAATTGCATTTTTGAATGCAAAAATGAATTCATTTTGGTGAAAAATCCATAGAGCACTTGAATTATATAGATTTAACCACTCAAATCTGCAGATCCAACAATATATTGCGAGATTTCGTGCAAATATCCCCAAAAAAATATACCCAGAAAAGGGAAAAAAACGTAGCACATTTAGGCTACAACTATATTTTATAGATAAATTGAAATTATTATTTTAAAATAAATTCTTATAAAACAAGCCACATGTGGCAATGTTCCTTCTAGATACCAAGGTTTTGATTTGATCTATCGATCAATCTGTTTGGAGTTCAAGAGAATACAAATTTGATAAAGAAATTAAGATAAAAAAATCCACTATTTTAGCAGAAGGATTTGATATCAGGTGACGATGCCTAATGTCGTTGACTCGCTGATATTTAAACAATTTACTTTCCATGGCATTGCAATGAACGTTTTCCCATTCATTGTATGTGAACGACGAAATTCAATTTTAGAAACCACACACAGTTGGCATTTTAAATAAGCATTTCATGGCATTGAATAGGTTAGGCATTGACAGTGAAGTGCAAACAGGGAATTACTTGAAGAGAGCCTTTTGAATCAAATAAGAGTCCAAATGTTTTTTCAATTATTATTTTCTGATAAAATTTAGTACACACTTCAATCATTCATTTAGATAAGAGATGGCCAGGCCTAAATCACTCCCTTATGTTGTGGTCAATCCAAAACCTTACATAAGCCAACTCTGCGCGAAGTAAACATGAAAAATTTTAGTGCCTCTGCTCTAATATCATAATAATCACATTTAGTTTAAAAAGAAAGGAAGGCGAGGTAGAGCAAAGTCAAAACCTAATGAATATAATAATATTCAATTTACTTTAGAAAAGAAAGTGCTTGTTGAGAGTCATTCCAAGAAAGGAACAAGAAATTATAATACCTTACTAGAACGTCAGCACAGATTTTTTTATTTTTCTTGTTTATACTCCTAAGCTACTAAAGAAACAATAACATTCCAAACTACATAATGTCACCCTTTCACCATGTTTATGAATTGGTTTATCAATTCTTTTAATCTTACTCTGTGGTGTAAATTTATACTTCCATATGGGATCATGACATTTACAAAATTGCTTGAAATTATTCTACTAAAATTATTATTCTACATTTTTATAAACATTGGAAAACTATGAATTTACACACCATTACTTTTGTCCTAAATTAAAAGAACTTAAAAGTATTGAAGATCATTTGTTATATGTATATTAAACTCTTGTGAAATACAAATTTAGGTTTCCTTCAAAAATGTCAAAGCCACTTGAGCAACAATAACATCTAAAACTATACGACATCCAAGCTCACTACTATTTATGAGCGTGTAAACTAAACTATTATTGAAGCTTGAGATGACTAAGTCTATTCATGGTAGTTGTTTTCTATGTTGTTAAAGGAAGAAAATGAATGGAAAAATGTGTAGCTACCTGGTTTCATGTCTGCCAATTCCAAATCACCTCACATAATCCAACTCCACGCAAAGCAAATACAAAATGTTTAACTTCCTCTGCTCGGATATCATAATAACCATATTTAATTTAAAAAGAAAGGAAGGCAGAAAAGAGCAGAGTTAGAGACAAATGAATATAATAATATTTGATTTAAAAGAAGGCAAAGAAAGTGCCTATTGAGAGCAGAGCAAAAGAAAGGAACATGAAATTATAATACCTAATTGAACGTCCAATGTGGTTGTCAGCTCAGATTTTTCTTGTTTATACTCCAACAGATTCAAATCAACCCAATATCGCCTCGGTAAACTGTAAACCAACCCAAGCCAAGCTTCCTCGTAAACTGCTAAGAAAACCCTCTATTGTGAAACAATTTATTTAACACCAATGGTGCTTTCAACTGAGAAAGGGGAATAATGTGCACTTGCATGCCTACAATTGATAGCGGAGGATAGGAACTCAACTCTTTGTCATTCATGACTCTTGTTTTAATTTAGATAAGTCCAAGAGTAGAGCTACAAAAATATAATAATATTTAATTACGTTGAAAGGCATACACCTATTGACATTGGGCACATTTAACAGGTTTTTAGTGCTTAATCAATTTTGTATGGGCAAGATTAAATATTGATGGAATATTCTTAGTCATCCCAATAAATCAATGGTTGTGATTTCAACCACTAAATTCCTCACTATTATTAAGGCATCCATTTACATGTTTATTTTTTTACTTTTACTTGATCATATTTAAAATTTACTATGGTTGCTAGTTGATTGCCACGTCTGAGTGATTAACAAAAATTAAGGTTTTGTTACAGAGTGGAGAGATGTGAGTCCACGTTTCATTTTTTGGGCAACCGAAACCTTTTGGCCTTCACCAGCCACGAGTTTGTGGTTGTGCTAGTTTTATTATATTTAATTTACTAAAAGGGAAGAAAATGTGCCTACCGTCCGCAAAGCTGAATGGAACAGAGCTAAGCCAAGAAAAGAAAGAACAATAAATTATGATACCTCACTCAAATAGGAACTCACGTCCAACGTGGTGAGGTGATTCAACTCCCAATTCTCAAATTTATTTCTTCTATCATCTCCAAGCCCCCACACATTCATATCCAATTCAATCTCCAACCTCTATAACTTCAAAATTTCACATATATAACACAAACACCATACATATAACATGAAACAAGCACAAACACAAACCACAGTAAGTCACAAAACCCACATTGGAAGCGCTTCCATAATCTGACATAAACAAACAACACAAAGACCAGAATAGGCATAGTTGAATGTCTATTCCAGTAGATTCCATTCATCCCATTCCCATCCGGCTCCATCGGCTTTTTTGCAAATATAAGGCAAATACTCTGGTGATATCGTATCATTCGACTCCGACTTTAATTGTTGGATCATGTTGTCATTGATGCCAATGATTTGATTGATTGATGTCAAG
>CBVK0100097680.1:0-31413 GCA_900067695.1 Picea abies
GTGTGGCGTGTGAAGTGGGGCCCCTCTCTGTTATTATGACCACCGTGTCGCATTTCCCTCTTGCCACCTGTACTACACCTAACCGCATGACGGGGCTTGTTCTCTTTGGCGGTTCTCTACTCGTGTGGAGGTTTATTCCTATTGGCCATTCGCTGACCCCATGAGCATTCCTCCCTGTGGGACGCTTGATAGCCCTGCCGGAGATTCGGTGGTTGTAGAGTCTAATGTTTGGGCATTACTGTAGTGCCGAAGCACGAAACACAAATAGACACTGCGTCCAAACTGGACCGTGATCCTGACCCGCGATCACGTGAGAACAGAGAAGAAAAGAGATAGAGCCAGCTTATGCTGGACCTCCTTGGATATTTAGGAGTTCGAATCCGACAGAGGACCGAAAAAATTTGATTTAGGTAGCGGGTATGTTACACTCGCTTATCTTAATACTGTTATCAGTTGTCATCCTTTAAACACTGCTGGATTATTTGATTAATAATGATATTTAAAACAAGTTTTTGGTTGTTGTTTTTGAGTTAGAATTTTTCTCATTATCCTAATCTGAATTTGTTCTTTTGGCAGAGATAACTGCTTCTACCAGTGTTTCGCCATTGTTGGCAGCCAATTTGCATTCTTATATTGTCTTAAGAGCTGCCTACACCAGTGTTTTGCAAACCTTGATTTTCTTCGCATTATTTGCAATAAAACGACACTATTTTTTATGCGTTTTCTCACTTGGCCTTGTTCTTGTTTTCACGACTGCAAGCGTGAAAACTTTGATTTCGAAGTCATATTAAGAACGTTACTATATTTTTATGATCGCTCTTGTTTATATGCTCATTGCATTTCCAATTTACTTATCGTCATATAGTTGACAAGACTCCAAGATCCTTATTCATTTGGCATTCTCTGTTTGTTAATATGACTTTGTTTTACAAGACTGTGATGATATTCTTTTGATCAAGTTTGTAATGCATTGGTGATTTGATTTATATGTTCTTTCATCGATTTCTTTGACACATTGGTTTCATGAAAATGATTGGCATTGTGGTTATACCCCTCGTATAAATCATTTCACACAACACATATTTCATATGATCGAACCCTTGGTCTGATTTCAAATTATTGCTTTGGTTTTAAAACTATGCTAATACTTTACTCGTGCAAATGTTTGGTCGATTTACCATAAGGTTTCATTGATTGAGTGGCATGGTTTTGAACATATGCATAGTGTTTTGAACGTTATATGCACTGGCATTTGTACTATGGGATATGACTGTTGTGCATGGGCTGAACTAGCTCCACCACCTTCGCACGTTCTGTCATTAATGTTTTCCCCCTATCCCGGTTCACCTTTGCTAGTTTTCGGGTAAGCCTGTGAGCGTTCTGCCCCTGCGTATACTGTGTTCAAACCCTGGCTCGTTCACCTCGCTCACCGTGTGCTCCTGTCTATGGTGCCGGTGGTGCGCATAGAGCCAAACGGTAGTCAAGCTCTGTTACTATTCGATAATGCCCATAAGAATTTAGAAAACAGTGGTTGGATGGTGTTTATACAGAGGTTCGAGGGTTTTAACCTCTTGGTTTCCCAACAATTCACCCTCACCTTTGACAGGTGCAGGGCTAAAGTAGGTGACATACAGCTTGAACTCAATGAAGAATTCATAAGCTCTTCTATAGGACTGGCAGCTACAGGCCAGCGTTGGTTTAAAAACTCCAAAGTTGATGAGGTGTCATGGCCTTTGCTATTCGTATCACGAAAGGTTGTGTCCTATGATAAAGGTATTCCTATTTCTACCCTCAAACCCAGGTGGCATGATCTTTTGGTAATTTTGAAACAATTTGTGACCTGTGAAGGTCGGTATGGATTGGTTTTTCTCTATCACCTCCGGTTATTGATGAATTTCATAGGCTATCCTTTGAACATGCCGCATTACTTCTTGCGTAGTCTTTACAAGATGTCTAAGAGGTTCAAATGCGAGAAGGATGATAGTATCTTGTTTCATCACAGCTTGATTAGACTCATTGTCGTCCACCATTTAAACCTTCACGGCGATAATTGGCAAGCCTTTCTATCCAAAAATGGCTTTGCTTATCCAGAGTTTGTCTAAATCGATACGGCTATGGTCAGTGAGACTTTGGCTGGACCAGCCATGCCATTTCATATTCTTCTACCCCCTGCCAAACCCTCGGTTTGCCCTGACATCGACCTACCCGACATCATAACAGACAAGACTGAGGCTGTCAAGAAGCCTGTGAGTAAGAGAGTCAAGGGTCATCCTACTGTTGACAACAAATGTAAGAAAAATGCTCGATTGATATCGAGACTTGCCCAGAATAAACCTAAATAGAACGTCGACCAAAAGCCCATAGTTCTGAGCGAGGACTCGGACCCCGATATCGAGCATTTCCTAGCTGAAGAGTACCCCTATTCCCTTGGCTTATGCTCTGAGCAACCCTATGACTATGTCTCTAATTTACCCCCATGCCTAAAGAACAATCCTAACTATCCAGGAATCAAGATACATAATGAAACCCCTGGTTATTTAAACAAACCCTCGCCTGTGATATAAAAACCCGAACAGACATCATGCATCCAATGCAGTGTGTGGCTAGAGCGTTATTACACCGACGTTCCCTTGTTGCAGTCAAAGATCAAATCGTTAGAGGACCAAGTTACAGTGCTGACAAGAGAAAGAAACATGCTTCAAGCTAATGACAAGAAACAAAAAACCACTGGTTCGATTGTCTTCAGGAATGTCGAATCGGCAACAACCTTCGTCAATTCCAAATTATCATAATCGAAGCCATTTCTTATTGTCCAGGTATGAATTTCAATATGATTTTTTCTTTGTAAGTTTGCTTGAATTATTGTAACATATTCGGTTTAGCTTCCAAATTAGCTCTGTTCGTTTTGATTCGAAATGATTCTGTTATAGTTTAGATGATTTTGTTGTGGATCCTGTACAGTAGATTCATTTTACTAAACTCAAATATATTTACGATTTGGCTATGCAATTTTGTCGTGCCCAACTTAGTATAGGCAATTGATTGGTTTTAGATTCGGTTTGGTTTGTTTTTGAATCATTTCTACTCTTCTGATTTAGGATAGTCGATTTGGTTTGATTTCGATTAGTTTCATTTGTTCCTAATAAACTCAAAACAACCTTGTTGACTTCGATTTGCTAGGAACGACTCTGTTTTGTATTGAATTAATATTCTCGTTTGGATTCTGGTTACATTCGACCTGTGCAAAAGATCTGTTTGCTAAAATCGTGGAGCTATTTTAATTCATAACGATTGTATCAACCCCAAATTGTTTCGATTCGTCCCTGTTTGATTTGATTTACAAATGATTGCTGTGTGCCACAATTAGTATGATCGTTTGTATATGTTTAATATAGTTCTATTAATTTGAAAAATGATCCTGTTGATTTCGTTTGGATTCGACAATGATTTTGTTGATGGCTGAAGCAACTATTTGTGTCTATTGGAATTGATTCGTGAAAATAATTTCATTGCTGTCAAATTATCTAATGCGATTTTGTTTACCCCAAATTGGTGATAGCAAATTGAACAGAGTGCATGCATCTCTGTTACCATTCGGTTGACCACGTTTTACTTTGTTTCAAATTGCATACAAGTGTCGATTTTAATGATTCTTTTGGTTTCTAATTAGCAATCAAATATTGTTCAATAGTTTGAATATATTCTTTAAGATTTGAATTGGTTTTGAAACGGTTCTGTTTTCAATTTAGACCAGCTACAGAATCGCAAGATTCTGTAGCTAGTCTTAAAAATTAGATTTTTGTCAATTTTATCAATAAAATATCTTCCAAACTTGTCTATTTTTGCCTTCTTTTAGGTGCATACGAATTACAATGATCAAATGGGCATGCTATGGCAGTTTAGGAGATACTTTGGATATGGTTTTGTTTTAGGTTGTTAGCTTGAGTCAGAAATAGAGATTTGGGATATTATCCTCAGATTTTTGTAAACTTTTTTGATAATCCCCAAAGGGATGTTTTACCCTGTGGGAAGTCTTTAAATACTTGTCAATTTTTTGTAATAAACCATCATCACGGTGGAGAGAACCAGACTATGGATTTATGATTCAGACTGAGACGAAAGTTGATGTCTTGTAACGACTTTTTCTTTCAATATATCAAACTTTTGTTTCAAGTTTTCTGTATATCAATTTGCAATTTATTATCGACTACTTTAGCTATCGTAATTCATTGCAGGTTGATGTAACTTGATTTATATGTCATCCATATCTGATATCTCTTATTTAAAAAATATAGCAATTATTCTGCTGCAGTTTAATGAATTACAGGTTTACCTTTTTCATTAAATGAATCATTTGTACAAGTCTTTGCACACAGATTTATCTAGCTGTGACGATTTGCAAATTATAAGATTGTTGTAATTTTTATGTCTTGTTTGTCTTGTTATTTATATTTGAAGAGGGCAACAACTTTTCGTTTACGAGAAGCTCGTGGAGAATCTGGTGCGGGTTTCCTCCCACCAAACAGTTGAATCGACTATCATACACAGGACAAACCTGAAGCGTCACTTCAGGTCAGTTTGTTATATTTTGTTTAATAATTAATTTGTTAGTATAATTTAAGTAGTTTAGGTATATATAGTTTAGATTCTTAGTTAGAATTATCATTTTAGTTGCTTAGTTTAGATAGTTTTTTTTAGTTTATTCCTTTCTCATAAAATTATAAAAATAAAAAAAACAATAGTTTCGCTGTCTTAGGAAAGATTACAAATGACTTTTGCAGGTTTCATTTAAATCTGTAATTTGTAAATATTGTACATTTGTGATTAAGATTTAATTCTGTTGATAATTAAACTCTTACTTTTATAGAATTATAGTTGTATGATTTAGGAAATAGATTGTATATATGTAGTTCAGATTTATTTATTAGTTTGTTGTAATTGTCATTTTTATTTATATTAGTTTGTTTAGAGTAGTTTTCTTTTGTTTTCCTAGGACTTATATCGGCTAACGGAGCTACTAAATGCGTCAGGGTGGGTCATCCCAAATGGCTTGGGTTATTTAGACAACCCCGGACCGAATCCACTCTTCTAGTTGGCGAGCGTTCATTTTCGCCCGTCAACAGGTAGTCATTTAAGAGTGGAAGAAAAGGACAAAGGAAAGGAAAATTGTGGTTGTATTGTTAGTGTTGAATTTCATCACGACACTGAAAATAAAATTTATGTTGGATTCATACAAGAAATTATTCGAATTGATTATGGTGAGATTAGTCCCATATTATTAAAATGTAAATGGATCAAACCATCTGCAATACAACATGATCAATATGGATTTGTACGTGTAAATACACATCAAATTTGATCAAAGAATGATGAGTCATATGTTTCCCCTCTTCAAATTACCCAATCATTTCTAATTGATGATGTAGCAAGACCAGGATGGTCATATGTAATTCAAGTAGAGTCTCGTTAGAAAAGGAAATTCATGGAATATGTTGATATAATGGTCGATGGGTTGTGCAATAGTTTACAAGAAACGTTGAAGAAGTTGGTGAAGATGATAATAGAGTTGTGTTTGAAGAAGAAACTTTGATTTCCAATGAAGAGAATGAGATAGAGAATGTAAAGTGTGGCCGAGAAGATATTTTGTATGAGGATGATGAAGAAAATCAAACAGATGCATACACGAGTGATCACGATTGTGATCTTGATGGAAATGCAAATTTGCATCACGATGATGATTTGTCATCTTAAATTTATGGAATAGATTTTCACTATGAAAATTGGATTTTATTGTTTTGTCCATGGGATTAGCTAATGCTTGTACTAAATTATGTACTAAACTTTGTATGGATTTATTGTTTTAGCCATGGGATTATCCAAATAGTACTTGTTTTCATTATTGTGCAATGTTTCAAATATGCTTGGCTTTTGTTCCTTACTGTCAAATTCTGACTAAGAAATGCTATCAATGGATGTATTTTAGTTTCAGTGGTAACAAAATATGGAAGAATACTTTGACTGTATGCTATCATGATAGACAAACATACATATAGGTTGTATTAAACAACACTTTTAGATACAATATGTGGTCATATATTGTGGAATGTAAGTTGTTTATAAATGTTACAATGAGATTCAAATGTGCATGTCCAATTCACAAACTCTGAAATTGACTATGTTGCATATTGACCTTCATTTCACTGTTATAATAAAAGTACACTATGTCAATCTCAAATGATCTCATACATTTAGACATTGTATAGAACCATATGATATGCAAGGAAATATGGTCTACTCATTCTTTTTAATCATAATACATGATTACATAATCGAGATATTTTATACTCTTTGTTTGTCCATGCTCTAATGATTTTTATGGGAAATGTTGGACATGAATGCAATGAAGAATAAGGGGCTGAAACATAAGAGTGGCCCAAGAAATGTTGAAAATGTTGTATAATATGAGTGTGCTTACAATGAACACATTGCAAGAAATGAAGAATATCTATCATCTCTTGGTTTGGTTGCAAATAAGTAAGTAGTTATTCTGTGTACCTTTTCACTTCTATGCATATTTCATGAAAGTTATATATAATATATTTTATGACGTAGCCTATATATGCTTTCGATTCTCATTTGATAATTTTTTTTGTTTTATAGGGAAAAGTTGGATTCTAGATAAAAACAGAAGAACCAAAAGGAAAGCAAAGGCACATCACAACCAACTCTTGGTGTGGCAAATACGTAAGTAGTTATTCCTCGTACCTTTCACTTCTATGCATATTTCATGATAGTTGCATATAATCTATTTGATGATGTAGGCCATCTATGCTTTCGATTCTAATTTGATAAAAAAAATATTTTATAGAGAAAAGTTGGATTCTACACAAAATGAGCAGCAACAAAAGGAAAGCAAAGACACATTTTTTCCAGCTTGTAGAAGCCTATGCCTTAGTGGATCAAGTCATGGAGATGATGCTAACAATACTAATGATCAACTTCCTAATATATCACATGATCATCTCCAAGATAGTATTGAAAAAATGGTATATTATGGAGAAGCAGATTGGTGAGAATTTTATTTCAAATTAAAAAAAAGATTTGAAGGCACATCTGAGCAGAATGGTGTAGAGATATCCAGTGCCACACCTAATGTGGCCAGTGAGGAACAAATTGGGCCTTCATCTTCCATGAAAAAAAAAACCTTTTGTGTCCACTAGTTTGGCATCAACTAGTCTTGATTTTGAAGATGTATAAACTTTCGTCAAAAGACAAAGAATTAGTCAAGGCTTGTATAGGAGCACAAAAAGGGAAGTCAAAGTAAAAAAATCAGAAGGTAAGAAATCTTATTTGGTTGAGGTAAAATATGTTGTACCTACTAGAATAAATGATTCAATGTGGGACTCATAGTTGGGCATGATAATAAGGTCTTATTTGGATGTCACCATAGTCAATTTTGTAGATCAAGATCCAAGAAATGTGGATCAAGTGATCCAACAAATGGAAGATGCCTTTGGGATTGTTGGTGGAAGGATTTCCACCAAATATTACAAGAACAGAATGAGAAAAATGATTAATAATTTTAGGTACACATGTAGAAAATTAATTTTGGATGGAAAGGATAGGGACTGCAGCTTGAATCCCAAACAATGGGAAGATTTGAAGGAAATTATGTGTGCCGAAGGATGGTTGGAAAATAGTAAAAGTGAAAAGAAATCAAGAGATAATGTAAGGACTCGAAGTATTATCGTTTGGGGTGGGTTGTGAGCCAAAGAACACATGTTTGTAAGTATATGTATTTTTTGTTGAATACATTATGTATGGATTTTTTGTAAGTATATTTGTAAGTACATTGTGTTATACATTTTGATTTGTCTATATATCCAACTAATTGTGTGTTTACAATTGTTTGTAGGTTCATGAAGCTAATAGAGAACCAGATGTGGGTGAAATGGATGAATATGTAAAGGAAGACTTAGAAAATTCTAAACATAAACATATGTCAAAAAATCCAATTGGAAAATCATTTCCATCTATTGTAGTCCGGGAAAGCCAAATTGTAACCACATTTGGTGTTGAAAACCATAGTCTGGATTATAAACATGCAAAGGAATGCATAAGTGGGTTGGAAAAGAGAATGTCAATCATAGCCTACTCCCTTGAATATCTTGTTGTTGTAGGTAAAAATAAGGGATTTCAAAGTGACTTAGATGAGGTAAGCTAATTATCGTTCCCCTGCAAACATTTCTTCACTTGAATTTTAAATTTTTTGATGTTTTGGTTCCATTTTCCTTCACTCACGAAGCCTCTTTTTTTTTAAACTGCAATGCCTATCAATCACAAGAACAAACTATAAATTTGGGTGGTGAAAGAATTCAAAAAGACTCAAAAAATGGTTCATGAACATGCAAAGGTATGTACTAAATCAGTAGCAGTTTCTGTGGATATCTACAATCCCTATAGGCTGCTATTATAGTGTTATATTTAATTTGTGCATGATGAAATCACATGCATGATAATATAATTGAAGGAAAAACTGCAGTCTCAGAAATTCAAAAAGACCACAACATTGAAGAGCTTCAACATTTCCGATCAGTTCCAAATCCTGTCAGTGTTTCAAATATTTCCTCAGTGAGTGCATATAATTTCGTTATATCAATAAATATGCATGTTTTTGGAATTTAGTTGTAATAATTTTTTTTTTATATTTATGTATAATTTTTTTTTTTGGCAACGACCATCAACTCCAATAGGGCATGAAGTATTCCTGGTAGGTGAGAAAGTGAACATATTAGATCCATATGACAGTCCTATTTCTAACACTTGATACATTCAGTCACTTATTGTGATCGATGGAGTGCCACTTGGTTTGTAAGATGCAAATGTATGTGTCATGAATGTCACAAGTAACATCCCCCTTGCATATGAATATAAAATTGATGGATATGAACATTTGAAGCAGATGGAAAGGAGTTTCATTCGGTGGCCAAAGAAGTATTTGAAAAAATCATCGATCTAGATGATTTTCATGTTTTTGCTACAAATCTTGATATAATGTTGTTGTTCTTGTTGTTGAGACTCGGGAATTGAGAGACTAAGACCTTTTTTATTTCCTTTCAAATTAATATCAATGCTTAGTTATGTTCCATTTAAGGCATAAACTGTAATATTTTGGCATATTCTCAACTCAGAAATTTTGGATTCATTGTACAACTCTGTTTAGTGAAAACTTGTGTTTATGATGAGTACAATAGATTTAGGTAGATGCTTATATATTTTTAAATTTTAATGTAGTTATAACCCATGTTAACAACGTTTTGGTACTCTCTGGCTTTCATTTTTTTGTGAATGTTTCCTACCTTCTCTTGTAATTGAAGAGAAGATTTTTCATTTGTTCTACATGACTAAGATATTGAATTTTCTCTGAAAATTTGGGGAATGCTTGTTTCGTATTAGACACAAGTTTCTATTTCTAAGAGATGAATATAGGCCATTTAGTATGGAAGTGGTTTTATCCACTTGGAAAATGATCTGTCTATATATGAAGAACTGGGAAAATACATGTTAACTGGACATTAGTGAGTTGAACTCTACCTCTGTAACATGAAGCTCTGAGTTAATTATAAAAATATATTATTATTATTATTTCATGTTGGAGGTGTTAATTTTTTATGAAGTGATTTTAAGTATCATGTCTCCATGGAAGGAATTCCCCCCTATCAGGAATCAGTGCTACAAATGTAAATAGAAGATACATAGCGTGTTTACATTTCATCTGTAACCAATTTGATTTATGTGATAGTATTTCTTTTCCCAACAAGCTTAGTGTGAGTTCTTCTATAGTTTACAATAGTGATTAATTGAAGTTCATTGAGTTCATTTGTTAAATCATCTTCTTATTTCATATTTGGCACCATATGATTTAGTAAGCATCGTTCATTGAGTCTTATGGTTTCTGTAAAAAATTTTGGACACATAGTTGATGTATGGTGGGAGATTTCCAGGATTATATTTTATTCATGAGACATTAGAGTGCCATTCAACATTCAGATTTTGGCAAGGAGTAGTTTTTATCTGGAGTGTTATGCAAGTGAGATTCTTAGTTATTTTCATGTTTTTATGCTTTCAATATACCCTAGCATGTGCCAAATTCAACTTTTTCCTTTGGTTTTCTAATTGCTTGATATCACAATTATAATTTAAAGTTGAATGACATTTCATACAAAACCTTTCAAGGGATCTAGAGCATGATTTTCCACCACTAATTCTTGATGTTGTCCTACTCCTGCTTCTTCTCCTTCTTACATATTTGTCAACAATTTCTTATGTATAAGTAAAACTTTGCAGATGAACTTTTGTTGATGAAAACAATGTGCCTTTTCTTGCATGCATTGGACAATAGACATTGGCTCAGATTAAGCAATGGTTTTCTGATCAAAATCTTACACTTCCAAGATTATTACAGGTAATATCATCCAGTAACTCAAAAGTGGTCATTCACATTTTAAACAGTTACAAATTACATAGGATGAAGAGAGAGAATCAGGAAGTGTTAACAAAAAGGTTTACTGTCTTACTTAACAATAGTATATAGTGGTGCCTTGGTTCCAATTATATTTTTGTCGAAAACATTTTTTCAGGTGCTACAAGTTTGGAAACCAACTATTGGATGGTATGGGCATGTCCTCCCACACTAGATATGGTTGAATACAGAAAAGTAGCTCGGGATTTTGTGAATCTAATTCATCTTGAATACACTCATCAAATTACAAAGACCAACCTCAACATTTCTCTACAAGCTAGAATGCACTCTTAAATCTCTACAATCTACATTAAATGGAAGCTCCATACCAGGCTGCAGAATGTTCTAGAAACCAAGTAAAAAGTTGTAGATCTATGAAAAATGAGGGCATCATGACTGAAATGCATCAATCCAAGTAGTTCATTCATCCTTTGATCATAGTTAAAAATTTTCATCCACCTCAAAAACTGTGTTATACAACCTCAAAAGTGATATGACTACTTTCTCCACAGCTTGGTCGATCTCCATGGGTAAGTTTGACATGTATTCTCTCCACTCTAGACTTATTAAATTGCTAATTAGAGTGTGGAAAGCATCACATCTCAAGGGAACCACAGCTCTATAAACCCATGGATGGGTAATCAATTAAGCTGGGGGGGATAAGAGTCAATCTAGTGCCAACCTCCTATCCCATTTTCGATAATGAATGAAATAAAATTGTTGAAGATCATAACTATAAACCCTATTTTTTAAAAATTTTATGACCGAAAGAGAAGGATTTTTCCCCCCGTACAGGATGTCAATTCAAAAGACATGTTGAGATCCTATCCAAACACAATAAAAATCATTACTCCTCCATCTTGTTTCACCTTAAATAAACATCATTTCACCTTACAAATCCTTCGTTTATAACTCACACCTCATTGTAAATCACATCCCACTTCAAGTTTCTCATCCCACTGATACAAATTATTACCCCTCCATCTTGTTTCACCTTACAAATCCTTCTTCGTATACCTCGAGCCTTGTAAATCTCATCCCACTTCGAGTTTCTTATCCCACTTCAGATTTGAATGAAACTCTTCTTGTGTCGTTGTAAAATGAATAACTGGCTACAAAATAGATGGGAGGACCTCCAGTATGAAGTGAGCCCAACAATACAATGGATGTGTATGAGCATTAGGGGGTTTCATAAATCTTCAAGGAGTTTGGGTGTTTAGATTACTTATTGCGTCTTCAGGGGCTCAATGAGAGAATTGTTTAGATTACTTATTGTGTCTTTAGGGGTTCAATGATGCTGCAAAACCATAATGCAATAGTCCGAGGAACAAAAATTCCAATCAGTGTACTGATTATAGAAAATGTTACATGATTTCCTAAAGATGGAGATTTATGGTTTGAGAGACGAAGTTCCTCTACAACATTGAGGGAATATTTTACAAGAGGATTTAGCGAGGAATTGGTCGGGAGTGATAAGGGTGTCTTAAGGAGTTCTCTGATCGAACCATGGAGACATGTAGTGTATATTGTCCAGAAATTTTTGACATGCGAAGGGAGGTTCAAACTATTTTTTGGGTACCATTTTTGGATTCTGATTCATCTCAAACATCATCGGTATGTGAATGTCCCTTATTTCCTCTTTCATTCACTGTAATTAATGAGTATAAAGCTAAAGGAGGTCCTAGTACAGAGAATAGTGTCACAAATCATGGCCTTATTAAAATAATTGTGATGGAAGACTTAATGAACACCAAACGAACTTGGATAACCCTCATAGAGGGTATTGATGAAGAACTAGAAGAGACAGAAAATGTAGATAGAGAAATTAAAAATATAGAGCATAGTGATAAGCCTTTTGAGAAAATTCATGATGAATATGGTCCCTCTCGACCTAGGAGAAAATTACAAATAATAAAAAAGGGAACTGCTGAGAATCCTTCTCAAAGGAGGATGAATAAAAGAAGGTCAGATAAAAGAAGTGAGGAAGAGATGTTAGAAGAGGAAATGATGCAGGAGGAAGATCAACTAGAGTATAGCCTTGAAAAAGAGGAAATTTATCCCATACAACAAAAGAAACAATCAATATTTCCTAATAAAAATCCTCAATTTACCTTGGCATACTATAGGAAATCGTTTCAAACAATGAAGCAGTTAAATGAAAAATTGTCCATGGAAAATCACAAGTTAAAGCAAGAAATTAAGGAACTTAAGGAGAAATTAGAGGACCAACAGAAGAAGGAAGGATTGCAATCTTTCCTTGAAGCTACCGAGGGAAAGTCAAATAAAGAGGAAGATAAAGAGAAACATACATTAGCAATAGAAGTTGGCATAGAAGTAGATCCATTTGAATCCGGTGAAGAAACTGATGATAGGGAAAAAAAGGTGAATCAATTAGAAGCACATGTTGAATACTTCAAGAGACATACAAATAGATTGACTCGAGAGCATGAAGTTGTATCTCTCCAAAGAGAAGATGATCAGATGCACATCAAGAACTTTGGTTTAGAGATTTAGAAGATTAATAAGGAAATCCAAAGATTGAATTTAGATAAGCACTACATGCTCCACTTGGCCCAAACCATAAGGGATTAATATCAACCTTCTCTTGTCTATTCCAATTATTTAAGATGTCAGGTCTTTTCACTGTTAATTAAATCCTTGGCACATGATCATATGTGATACATAAATGATGTCGTTCAATTCATGATGTTGTATAAGACCTGTGATGAAAAAGACATAAACTTACTTTGTGAAGCATATATACATAACCTGGCTATACCAAATGTCAATGGATGGGATCCCAACCCATTGGTGGGTGCTGTGCAACTGAGGGATTTTGTTTCCTTTATGAATAACCAAGTGAAGTGGAGGAAATCTATGTCTTTCTTGAAAAATAAGGAGAATGTAGAAGGCTTGTTACTTAGGCCTAAACCCTGCCCTAAGAGTTTGTGTGAGAAAAAAAGAGAAAAATTGAAAGACCCAGAGTTTGTCTCCATTTTTAATGTCAACCAAACAAATGCCTTATCTACTTGTGAGACATGGATAACTCTTAATCAGCTAGAGACTATCCTAGATATACAGGGCATGAATTTTTATCTATCTTCTGACCAACTCAGGAGAGAGCCATTATCTATTGAAGTTTTTCAGAGGGCTTTGGACATGTTGCCAAGGTATATTGACTGTGTCAAAATCCTGGGGGTCCGTTGGATAGGTATGATATTTTCTTATCCCATCTTTTGGGAAGATATAGAAGGCAACAAGGAGTTTGGATATTGGGCTGAAATGGTAGAACAACTTGGGTTCAAAAAAGAAGAAGGAGAATAGGGCCAGCTTGTGAAATATTGGAGCATGACTTATCAACTTTCCCAACCTCTAGTAAATAGTGATCTGGATTCATCTGGGTAAGTTATAGAAGGGACCTACAATTCTTCAGCTAGGGGGAATGTTGGGTGAGATAATTAGCATGTTTTGAAGACATTATTTCATACATTCTTCCATCTTTTTTGTGTCCTTTTGACCTTAGCCATCACCCTGCCTTATCAATTATGATACTCTTGATTATTTGTGTTTCATTTCACTCTAATGGGATAGTTGAATAATTTTTAGAGTTAAATATTCCTATTCTAACATTTTCCTAGAAGTTGACTGCAAGTCTTAAAGATTTATTTGTCATTTTTCAATATCAAGCTGCAGATCCTAGCGTTTTGAAAGATTGAGCTGCAGATCCTCCGATTTCATTGGTTGAGCTATTTTGGTCAATCCAACGAATGACCCACGAACATGGATTGGTCAATATTGACTCCAGGATGAATTTAGTATGATGTATTTAGTGGTTAACAGGCTACAACTGATCTTTCCATGAAGGGTATGTTGTTCCTCTAAAATGGACCAGTCGACTACTTGAGAAGCTCGAATGTGAGATTTATGATGAAATGTAATCATGTGATCTCTTGAGTTTGTCTTCATACCCAAATGAGAATCGATGACCCATTATGTGCTTATCTATTCATCTTTCTCTAAATATTATAAATACCCTTGTTTTCTTGAAGTAGGGGGGATCAATCAGTGAAAACTAGAGATTGTTGTGGTTGATGTATCCAAAATTTGAACAATTTCTATATGAATGCTAATAACTCTTTGATTTCATCTATGCAATGATCATTGTGAATTTTATGACTATCCGAGAGGGTTAGGGCCTGAATCACCTGGACAACATTGTGTGTATTAAGTATTTGAATAATATTGTTTGTGATTATATATTGTGTTTTGTGATTTCCTATTATTCAATGTGAATATTGTTTTATTTTTAATCTCTCATAACATACTAGCAATTCAACTCAATTGTTTATGAGAAGTGTATTAAATTGGAGTGCACATCACACATTGGTTTTTATAAACACCATTTATGAAGCTACCTAAGGTCATCCTAACTTGCATGCAATTCTAAGCATTCTATGAAAATGATAGTAAGGTACATAAGGCCTTAGGAAAGCTTGTATGATCATCATGGAGGAACATAAATGTCTCCATCCTGGAACCAATTGAATACAACATTCATATTATGTTTGGTTTCAATATTCTTCTTTTATTGTTGTCCTATTTATGTTTTTACTACTGTAATTGGGGTTTACTAATTCAGTGTTTTGACTTGTGATGTGAAGGAGCTCATGGATTGGGAGCATAGGAGTGTGAATATTGGCAAAATGCATGCTTGTGGGCATGATGCACATGTCACTATGCTTCTTGGAGCTACCAAATTTCTTCATAAACAAAAAGATAAACTCCAGGTGCTTTTTAGGCCTGTATGTTTGGATTGTAGTGTAGTGTGTTAATGAAATAAACTAGATGGAAGCATGGAAGTGATAAATAGTTCAAAATTTGAAACTAAAGGATGCTCTTCATGTTAACAATTTATATTTACACCTTTTTTGGTTGGAAAATAGTGGGACTAAGTGATCTTCTATGCCTTTTGAATTGCTTGAAGTTGATAATTTTTGGGGGAAAAATGGTTTTTTGAATAACATTATGAAGGTTTTTTGGGATTCATGATTATCACTAGTGAGATTTGTGATGTTAATGCATCATGATTTCTTTGGTCTTTATTTAGTTGTAGGAATCCTTGTTCTGTATTTATCCTGAAGGTATTAACAATATTTTATGTAGAGTTCACATTTAATTTTCTTGTTTCTCATAACAGTGTCGGTTATATGAGCTAGAAAACAAGCGGAGAATATCAGTGACATGTACTTCTTCTAAATTTTTGCCCAATATCCTCTACTCATATCGAGGAATGGGCCTATCAATAAGAACAATGATTGTTGGATGGGATGAATCAGTAATAGAAAACTTGATGTTACAGTAGAAGTGTTTTATATTATGTGCTAACAAGAATAATAATGTTATTATTGGCTTTAAATTCACAAGGCCCTGGTCTATATTATGTTGACAGTGAAGGAGGAAGACTTAAGGGAACACATTTTTCTATTGGATCTGGTTCACCATATGCTTATGGTGTCCTAGATAATGGGTAGGGTTTGCTAGAAAATTTTAAAGTCTTTCTCAACTTCTATTGTTTGAAGTTGACTTTGTACTGCCTTTTTCTTGTCTTATGATCACAAACATAGGTATCATTGGGATATGTTAGTGGAATAAGCTGCAGAACTAGCTCACCGCTCTATATACCATGCAACATTTCATGATGGTGCCATTGGGGGTGCGACAAGTGGTATGAAGCAATTTATAATTTGACATACTTGATATATTTCATTATAGATGTAGTTTCTTTATGATCTTATTGGTAATGAATTTTATTTCTTTCATTGTACTATGTGGGTCCTCAAGGTTGGAAGAAGTTGTCTGGAAATGATGCGGGTGAAATTCATTATAAATACTATCTAGTCACAAAAAATGTCAAATAAAATCAGAAATATGTTATGTCAAAGAGGTTGGATCATATGGCACAATTGATGGTGTTTTCATTGGTGGACTTGGACACATGGAATTAAGAGTAAAAAAAAAATTTCAACATATGTGCCCTATTTATTTACTAGAGTTTATACAATTCATCTCTTCAAGGCCTATCACAAGAACTTCACCCTTCCCATTTTCCATGCATATCTAAAAATTATATGTGAATATTAGGATCATCGTCAACATATTCATCCCTAACCTGTAACTGTGTATAGATTGTATAGAGAGATCTAGGAAAAGAAAGGTAGATCTACCCCGAGGAATTGTGTGAGACTGTTGATAGCTTCTTGAGGGATGCTAAACCATATGTGTACTTTTTTTTTATCATTAATAATCTTCCATTCTTTGTTTTTTTTGCATTTGTTTTCTAAGTTATGCTGGTGTACATGGCTTACTCTTGGTTCATAAATCTTCTATGTAAAGTTACGAATTGGTTAGAAACTTGTAACATATCATTCTACACTATACAATATTACTTAAAACACATTAATTAGTGAAGCTTGGTTATTTATTTTCTTTTTTGAGATGACCAGATGCTTATTTTATCTTCTTATTATTTGCATTACAAATAGTAGAATGTAAATGTGTGATGAAGTGGACATATGCATATGGATATTATCTTCTAGGACATGAGAATGATAAAAGACAATTCTTTGAGTACTTGCAGGGTAAGCTTGTTATTTCAGTTGTATCTAGTATTAGTGTAGTAATTCTTTGTTCAACATACTATCTATTGTTACACATTATTTTCGTCACCCTTATGACCATTAATGATGTAAACCTATATGTTGCCTTCAGAGGGGTTAGTGGCTTGAATTCCTGAAGAAAGAAGGGACAAGAAATTTTCCTGAGAGAAGAAGTGATTTTCCTTTGTAAAAAAACCTATTAAGGAAGATCGCCACAGGCTGCACTATACGCAGGGTGCGGTGATGCCTGATTTCCACACCCTACTCTAAAGCTAGACTACGACGTTTCCATAGGCTGCACTATAGCTAGGGTGTAACGATTCCTATACGTGGGAAAAACGATCATCTTCTCGATGCTTCTAGAAGGAGAAGCTTCCATGGTGAGGTGTCCTCCAAATGGTTTGGATCTTACTCGCTTTCATGATTTAGTGGTATCATCCTAACCCCCTCACCTTATCCTCTTCAACTTATAAAAGGAGAGGAGATCTCATGGAGAAAGTTATCTTTTGAGATTGGCTTGAGTTTGATTTTTGTCAAGATAGATTGTGAGTAGTTATCAGATCTACAGTTTTAGAATCCGTGGAGCAGAAGTGTGTGGGAAGAAAGAAACTATTGGAAGGAACCTGACAACATCAAGGCTTCTGGTTGTATCTTTCTTCCAAAATCTTTAATATAATATAGTGGCATGTTTCTTTCCCATAAAATCATTCTCATTTTATTACATGATTCCTTGATCACAGGTATAAGTTTTCATTGAATATACTATTGTTTCTTTCACTTGGGTTGGTTTGTGTCATTGCATATCTAATATCACAAGAGCACCAGAGTGGAGAAAGGACAACAAAGATATAAGTGATATTCAAAGGTATGCCACTCATCTCTTGTTTGATAGTAAATTTGATGATTAGAGCTTAGGGAAAGCGCCATGTCCTATATTGTTTTGTTCTAGATCTAGGTGGATCTAGGGAGATCAGTTTATGTCCGCAATTACTGATAAATCCAATAACAAAATTGGAACCTCCATTGGGGATCGGACTGTCGACCATTTCCCTAGGAATCACTATTGTAGTTGGTAACCTTAGTGGCCTATCTCTTTAGGGTCTTTACATGAGGTGACTATGGAGGGGCAAGTCTTCACGATACCTAGAATCGATGTTGGCCAAACTCACTTGGGCTCCTTGGAGGGTATACCCACGATTATGTGTGGGAGATTGCACCAGGGTGTAAGTCTATTAAGCAGGTCATCAACGTAACTTTTCCACCCGATCTATTGCAGCCCCTTCTTATATTGTTCTTGCGACATTGGATTTCATCACTAACTAGTGTGCTCATTGTGAGAAGGTTTTGTTTGTTTGCTTGCTTACTAGATTTTTAGCGTGTGTTGTTTGTTTTCCCCAGCGGAATCTATATTGGGTTTTATTTTCTATGGCGTCAGTTCCCGGAGTGATCAATGAAGGAACCCCTTTTCTAGGGGAACATTTTGGTTTTCCTTCTTATGGAAACATTGGTCCTCCTCACATCGCTACTTTGATCCTTCCAGGTCTCACAATTGGATTATCGGTATGGTTATTTTCCACTCAGGTAATCCTGAATGTAGTTAGTTCTTCAGTTGTAAGCACTTCCCCCAAGAACATCAACCTCATGTTGACCCTTCCCCTTCTTCACCAGTAAGATCTTCTTTTCCTTCTTCACTTGCAAGGTATTCTTCTGTTTCATCTTCTTCATCGAGTGAAAGCTCTAAGGCTAGTAACTCGGTGGATAAGAAGAAGAAGAAAAGGAAGACTAAGAAGAAGAAAAATAAACAAGGGTCTAAGTTTCCAACCACTGTCGGACATGTTGGAAAACAACCAGTTACTGTTAATCGTGTTGGGAGTGTTGATGATGTCAAGATCACCCAAACAACCCGTAAGCCCAAGCACCCTTGCAGGCTTTGTAAGGGTAGCCATATTCTTATGGATTTCCCTAGTCTATCCAAGGTCATCGAAGAATGGTCTACAACTCCTTTCCAGTCCACGTCGTCAGCCTCTGAACAACATGCTAATGACCCCCCGCCAACTATTCAAGATACCATTGGGCAGAAGAAAAGTAAAGTCAATTTCCCATGCATGTTATGCAAAGGGAGTCATATGACTCACCTTTTCCCTCGTATGGACAAAGCCTCAAAATTACTAGAAGACATGACTATTTCATAGCCTCAAATTCCAGCTGCTTATCGCAAGATAACTCTTGAGCCACCTGTAGTTGATGGAATGATTAATCTGGTCCCTCCGTCGGTCACTCTGATTGATCACGTCATCAATATGGTCACATCTTTGGTTGAACCAATTGACAAAGTGGTCGATCCGATCCCATCATCGGTTGATCCCACTCTCCTGTTAGAGAGTGCCACCTAAGCGGTCGACCCATTTCCACCCGTTGACCTCATTCTCCCCTTGGAGAATACACCTCAAGTGGTCAATTTGATCTCATCATCAGTTGATCCTACTCTCCCACTAGAGAGTAAACCCAATACTACCCATGTTTTTCTCGTTGATACAAAATCTAGCATGTTGGGGGGAATTCCTCCTCCTCCCGTGGAACCCCTCCAAGTAATGAGTCCATCCTTTTTGAATGGGGTGTACTAACTGGACCTCGTCTTCCCTCTCACATTCCTTTTCAGATTACTATACAAGTTTGTGGTTAGGACATTCCTCAGATGTTGATAGACAAAGGTTCATTCATTAGTATTATGTCCTCTCTTGCTTGGTAAGATTTGGGTTATCCTCAGCTTGTGCCAGTTACGCAGACTCTGTTAGCTTTTAACAGAAGAACCAGTCACCCTTTATGGGTCCTTCTTTAGTTTCCTGTAACTTTGGGAGGGAAAATTGTCGTTATTGATGTCATGGTAGTCCAAGACCCCTTGGATTTCAATTTAGTCCTTGGGCGAGATTATGTCTATGCTATGAAAGCTATTGTGTCCACTCTTTTTCATGTGATATCTTTCCCGTGTGATGGAAGAGTGGTGACTATTGATCAAATTTCATTCATTGGTCATGACTCAATGACCTCCCTAAACTATTCTTATATGCAGACGATATCACCCCTGCCATAGGTCAATTATGTGGCATTCTCCCCCATGCCTTCACCTGCTGAGCCTCTCGTTGTAAGCTCAGTCTCTTATGACTTAGATCCAGTAGTTGACATGGTGATCTCTTCGATAGGGATTTTAGAGATTGATCTCCTTACCCCTGTCGCGGTCCTCGACATGTGTTCCTTCCAGAGTGTGTTTCTTCCGTCAAATGAAGATCTCTTGGAAGCCATGACCGATTTTTGTCCCTTGACATGGTGTCCTTCTAGAGCATTGTCCTCTTGGAAGCCATAATCAAGAAGAGTCTCTCTGAGCATGATTTTATGATTTCAAGTTGTTAAAAAATAAAACCAACTACGAGGATATTTTTTTGCGTCTCTGTGTTAACCTGATTAAAAAATGAAACAGAGGTTACGAACATAGTTCTTGTTTTCTGTGTCAAGCTCGTTAAAAAATGAAATATATTTTCCCCCTCTGTGTTTGAGTCAAGTCCTTTGTCTAGTATTTGAAGCTTCTTTTCATCCGTCTATGTTTTTGGATGAGATGAAGCTTGGGGGGAAATGATTCCAGCCTTTGGACTTCATGATGAAGTTGTGCCGCTAGCTTCTTAAGTTGAGGGCTAAGTACCAACCATGCATTGGGAAGTCACAAGCATAGTTTTCTATGGTTCAAGCTTGTGTAAAAATGAAACCAGGTCCAAGAATATTTTTGTTTAATTTTAGGCTTGTGAAAAAAAAAATCTATCCCAAGCATAGTTTTGTTTTGGTTTTAAGCTTGCATAAAAATGAAAACAATCCTGAGATTAGTCTTTGTTATTTCTCGTGCTCCTAAATCAATGAGAATGTAACCAAGTATAATTTTATCACTTTTTTGGGCTTGTAAAGGTTATATGAAAAAGGAACCCCTTGGAGTTCCCTTTAAGCTCTTTTCAGACTCTCTAAACATGAAACGATTGTCGAGCGATCTTGTTCTTTTCATGCTTGTTAAATTATTTGAAGAAAACGTCTATTGAGCAATAGTTTATCTCTTTTTTGGTCTCTTCAGACTAAGTTATGAAAAAGGAACTGAGGGAGTTCTCTTTAAGTGTTTTTCAAACTCTCTAAACATGAAAAACCCCTGAGTTTTCTCTCTTTGGACTCATTAAACAAACATCGAAATACCCATATGGGATCAAGCCACTCCTTCATAGGGTTCATTAAACATACTCTGAGGGACTCGTCTGAAGGATGAGCTTACATCAACAAGCATATGTTATCCTCCTCAAGCTTGTGTAAAAATAAAGAGGTACTCGCCAAAATAAAGAGGTACTCGCCAGAAATGGTGGGGGGAAAATTGGGAAAGAAATGTATCTAAACCAGTATTCCATGGAATAGTTTCTTTTGAACATGAAACCCTTTCACTCACCTTGTGTCTAGGTTAGAAAATTTGCTTGTCTCTTGATCATACTCCTTTATAAGATTACAAATTGGTCTATGATCCATGTTGTTGAGTTAGTTTTTCCAAGATAGTTGTCGTTTCGTCAATATTTTCAAAGAGAAGTTCAACCCAGAAAGCCTTCTATTGCGTCGGCCAATTCTGCGATCCTTAAGACTTCTATTGCATCGGCCATCCCTGAGTCAGTCCTAAATCACTTGTTACTCTGATCTACCTCAAATATTTTTACCCATTTCATGTCATTAATGGGGGATATATTAAGACCCTCCTGTGACGAGTCTTTTCCTATCGACTTCAACTCATTATCCAGGAATTGGGATTATAAACTAATTGGTACCTTGGAACTTGCATAGCTCAATGGCAGGTTTCCTCACTTTCGACGATGGGTTTTCATTATTTACCCCTCATCGAGAGATTTTACCGAGTGTTCAACTTCAGCTCATTAATTCACATTCGTTGGATTGTACTAGTGTACCTTGGGATTCATTGACATTAATGGCGATTTCCCTCTCACTTGTTAACGATATTCATTAATGATCGGTAATCAAGTAGTTTCTACCATGTTCGACTTCAACACATGTATTCACATGGTTAGATTCATATTATAGAGTGGTGGATATGAAGACCCTGGATCTTTTCTGTCAGATTCAGGCTGAGTTGGAATATATTTAGATTGTACTGGTGCATAGATCCACAGTGCATGGTTGGTGGCTATGTTCAGATTTGAGTCATAATGGCATGGATCCACAGTGTATTTTTGGTGGCCATGACCTATATTACTTGACATAGATCTTCGCATGTCGACATTTATGCTATGAGTCATTTGTATTTTGAGTATGGGAATGCCTACCTCAGTGATGATATTTTATTATACTGTATTTCCTTGTTTGTTGGCAGGTTTCCAACTGACTATTCCTTGTTGCCTACACACACTCGACAAATTATTTCATCTATCACTCTGTTCTAACTTCATACTTTGGGGGGCTATCCATTACACATTATTTTTTCCACCCTTATGACCATTAATGATGTAAACCTATATGTTTCCTTCAGAGGGATTAGTGGCCTGAATACCTGAAGAAAGAAGGGAGAAGAACTTTTCCTGAGAGAAGAAGTGTATATTTCTTTGTAAAAAACCCTATTAAGGAAGATCTTCGCAAGCTGCACTATACGCAGGGTGCAGTGATGCTTGATTTCCACACCCTACTCTAAAGCTATACTGCGATGTTTCCGTAGGCTGCACTATAGCTAGGGTGCGACGATTCCTGTACGTGGGAAAACGAGCATCTTCTTGATGATTCTAGAAGGAGAAGTGTAACACACCCACAATAGGGCATAATAAAATTTTCTATTTTTCCTCATGCAGTCCGCAAGCTTCCAACTCAGCGGGGCCTGCTGACCTTCCAGTCAATGGATCGTCTCCTATTCTTGAGCTGAAGCATCTCTTCGGGTCCCTACTGGAACCTCCACGAAACAAATCTCCAGGTCCTTTTAATCCCCTGATGCAAGATTTGAGACAACCTGTGCACGCTTTTCCTTGAAGCACCTTTTCCCTTCCTAAGAAAAGTACATAAAGGGCGCTAGTCTCTTGACTAATCCCCTTCCTCTCATGTGACCACGGCCTGTGACCATACGCCTATCCGAAAGGTACTTCAGGACTTTGTGTATCGGGGAATTGGAAAGGAGTTCATCTCTGTTTTCCCGATCCCTGAACTCCCGGTGTCATATTGACAACTCATAATTCTCCACAATCTAACAACTCAGAGTAACTCGCGAGTGCCGACTTCACGAGTTCGAACAACTCTACCTTTGACTCTCTCCAATTGTGAGTCAACAATTTTTGTTCTCCTTACAATGACAAATCCTTTCTTTTAATGGTCTTTAATTGAGAAGTCAGGGCCTAGCCCATTTTCCTTCGGCGACCTCCGCATAGGACCATATGCGATGACCGAATACCAAGACTACAAGAAGCTAGTTTGGTGCTTTGAAACTTCGGAATTTGGGATTTCTTACTCACACAATCCATTTCCATGGTACACTAAACCCCGAAGTGAAGGGTCCTGCGCCACGTGTTTCCTATTGCCAACGGCTAGGATGAACTTTGGCACTCCATCCTTCAAGAGTTTTGGTGTTACTAAACCTCTATTATCCCAAAGGAGTCAACGTCAGGCTGAATACCTTGTAGGTATGACGGCCCATGCCTTTTTGCTTGAATCGGGACTTCATGTTTCATGACTTTTCAAGACAACTTCCTCCATTCCTCCCGATACCTGAATTCTTGAAATCTGCTCGCATCAGATCAATGGTCTACGATCCTCTCGTAATCCAACGACTATCTTCAATCTCGCAAGTTCAGATTTCGCGTGTTTCTACGACTCTTTCCTTTGAAATCCCTGATTTGTGAATCAACGAAGTGTTGATCTCCCACCACGTGTCCTGCCTCGATGGACGGTTCACAATCTCCTCCCGGGGTTCCACTATTTCACCACACCTAGAAACACCATCATTCGACACGTGAATCCCTATGTGCTCTCGATATGATCCCCACATTTCCTCGATCGAACGGTCGAGAGGGTTCCCGAAGGGTCCTTAGATATACGGTCCACAATTCCTTGCAACTTTGGATTTTGGGGATTTTGGTTGCACCAATCTGTAATCTTCCCAATGTGCAAACTCCCAAACTAGCAGATCCAACGGTCAAGGTGGATCTTGATAGATCCTTGGATCTATGGTCCAGGTCACATCGCAAATTTGAGTTTTGGATTTCAGAGGATTTGTCCCCTTCACGACGGTTAAAACATCCTTCAAACTTGTGAAGACTAAAGGAATCAAGGCGTTAAGGCCTACGGTCCTTCTTCAAATCTAACGGTTGTAATAGACCTCAGATCCTCCTGAAAGGATCTCATCCATTCATCTTCCAAACGAAATAATATTCCCTTTTGATACTTAAATCTCGCTATCCTTCCTGAGCTTCGTTAGTTATGAAGGGCTTAAGAGCTTTGTGCTCTTTCTCCTAGACTTGACTTTAGAAGATGCTTCCATGCACCCCTTATGCTCATTCATCAAGTCTAGGACTTAAGTGGGTCTCGGTCTCTTCTTTCCTCGCAGGTATCCTGTGCATATTTGCACTACCTCTCCTGAGCTTAACAGACTTTGTCCTCCAAGGGACTCAAAATGATTAGGAAGGTTGACATGCATACATGAGACTGTGTCCACAGTTGATGAACACACATTTCGTGACTCTGTCTTATGCCACCACACGATACAAGCATTTATGAGTATAAAACATGTCCTATTCATATGATTTCCTACTTTCCTAATTACACAATCAGGTAGATACAAAAGAAGAAATACAGTATGAATCATTAAGCAATCATAACCATCTCTAGTTCATTCACGGCATATCTAACTTTAACTCACAATACTACTTAAACACACTAGATATGCAATTACTTATCTATTACAAGTTGTCTCCAACTCATTGACTGTGGGTGTTCATCCTTCCACCCTACCATAGGCACATAGGTATTCATTCTTATCACTTTGGCCACCTCCATTCCAACCCATGATATCACCACGAAACTCTCACAGTTCTCAAGGATTCTTTCTATGTTCAACTTCTTCTTGGGTTCTGTCCTCTGCAACTTTCAGATATTTCCCTCTCTGTTATAGTCTCGGTGAGGTTTATTAGATGCTCACTCAGCATCAAGCTCGTGGCCTTCTATTCCTTATCCGCTGGAGAGCTCCACACATCTCCCTTACGAGCTTGCACTCTCATCTGTTATCTCTCTGGTTTTCTGTGTGTATCTATCTTACCTTCCTTCTTTTGGAAGGTTCCCAACCCATCATGTTCCTTCTATCAGAAGGAAGCTCGAGTCTACAGATCTTTGTGGTACTTCATGCTGACATTTTGCAGCTAGCCCATGCTCCCAATCATGGGGGTAGTTGATAATTCAACCACTAGTTTGTTCTTCCTTAACTGATTTCTCTCCTTAGGTTCTAAAGGAGGTTTATCATCCACATCAAGGAAAATTTGTTGTTATTTGATATAATGAACCCTCTCATATAGTTTTCACATTATTCCTCTAGTGATATCATGGCCAATACTTTCAAGGCTTCACCCCCACAGTCAGTTATTGGAAACTCAAACAATAATACACTTACATTGTCCACATGCCTTAGCATGGTAATTCATATTTTATGATTAATTACAAACTGGGGGAAAGAGGGTGTTACAATTCCCTCCCCTCTAAAGGAACATCGTCCTCGGTGTTCTTCCTCAAAAACACCTATCATGCCTTTCTCATTCAGCTGTTTCATAAATATTGATCTTTCTTTCTCGGTCAGGTCCTTTTTCAGAACCTTAATCTTTGTCATCGACTTTCAGTAATTCTTGGAAAATCAAGCACGTTAATCATAGTCTTATGCTAAAGCATTGAATAAAAATTTCTAGGAAAATTTTCATAATCTTAGCACAATAATTATCTATGTAGTTTGTGGATTTGAATCCGCATGGTTGTTTTGTTATCAAGGCTCATTTTTTTTCCTTGACATACCCATCGGGTGCATGATCCCAATCAATAGTTTTTTCAAGGTTTCATCTTCCTTGTGGTCACTCATCCTCGAGGCCTAGGATCATGCATCCCCTTCTCTGCTATACAGTCCCTCGGGTGATCCATCTTTCCTTGCCAAGGTTTTCTCACACAAGAAGAACTACCAACCATGTGCATGATCCCAATAGTTTACAAGAACTATTAAGGTCTCCTCTTCCTTGTGGTCACTCACCCTCCAGGCTTAGGCTCAGGCATCCCCTTCACTGTTATACAGTCCCTCGGGTGATCCATCTTGCTCTACCAAGGTTTTCTCACACATAAAGAATTACAGAGACTCTATCGAGTCTTACAGTCGAGGCGTCCCTCAGAATTGCTCTTCCAAGGCATCCCTCTGGCTTGTGTTACCTCAAAACAATATATTTCAGGTGATCATGGCTTATCACGGGGTTCTCATGGCTCAGTAGTAGCCATTTTTTTTTTTATCATCTGTCCTCTCTGGACAGATCTTTTCTTTCAGCTCAGCGCTGGTTGGGGATGAATGTTACTCTCCTTCTCCCAGCACAATAAGAGATAGGGATGAAGTTTACTCTCTTTCTCACTTGTATCACAGGTATACAGAAATTCATGAGACATCATTATAAATTTTAAATTATTTATTTATTTTTATTTTTTTTGTAAATTTTCCACCCACAGGTTTCCAATTTCCACATTTTGTTCTCGATTTGTTCCACACAGGAACCAGATTCATAATTATGGGAATTTCCTTCCCATAGTGGTTTGGATCAGCAGGTCATTGGTCTTCCTTATGGACTTACAATTCTGCCATATCCAAGACCGGTTTACTTCATGCACTTTCAACTTCATTCATCAACCAAATTGTTAGTTTCCCATGCACATATATTTTGTTATACCTTTATAACGTTGTTACAAACAATTTCAGGGTTGTGCATACTAACAATTAAATTCACTTTCTCTAAAAAGGAAAATACTGTTCCTTGTAGTTTGGCTCAGCGGGCAATTGGTCTTCCTTATGGGCTTACAATACTGCCGTATCCAAGACCCATTTCCTCCTGCAATTTCAACATTCCTCAGCCAAACAAATTGTTAGTTTGCCATGCACATATATTTTGTTATACCTCTTCAAAATCAAGCATACTAACAGTCCAAGTCATCTTCATCTTTTCAAGGATACAAAGAAAAAGGATACATCATCCCTTACCTATGCATCATTTCAGCCTACCAAATTTTTCAGAATGTAATTCAGATATCAATTGACCTTAATGAATGTGCCAACATTCGTGGCCACATTCATACCCAATGCACCTTTGCATTGATTTTAAGTTTCCCACACTCTACAACAAGTACTTGGTCATGGTGCATTGGAGCTTAGTCCATCTTTTCACCATATGGTTTATTTATTCTCATTCATTGTTATAGTAGGACCATACTTCCTGCCATGGGCCGATCGCGATCCCAATCAATACACCGGAAACTGAAAAGTTTCACATGAATGCATTTAATCATTATTCCTCCATTAATAACCAGGGTGCCACCGCTCATGGCCACCCAAATTTATTTTCCTTCAGTGCTTTCATAATGTAAGTAAAACCTTGGAAGGTTCTCCTTCCTTATTGAAAATTCCACTGTCTGTCCTTTATGCAAACATGTAGTTCCTTGAATCAATTCCATGCAACATGTTATCTATGAGTGCTTTTTGTTTCCAATCGTTCCTTGATTTGTCCATGTATTCATGACATATCAGTTCATGAATTCTTCTGAGGATTACAATCAGTCTTTACTACTGGAGGTTCACACCTCCATCACTCAGGTTCTCCTTCGTAAGTCATACCCTACTTGGGTATCTAAGGCATACAACTGCCCTTCAACATTCCATACATAACATTTCAGAAGGGATTCTTACCCAATACTTTCATACCTTCTGCTACATAGGCATGAACATTTTTATTCCGGTTTTAGTTGTTATCACCCCCTCTGATATTATCCCATCAGTGGTGCTCCATGGGGATTTTTAAATTCCCTTCGACAATATCTCAACAAGAACCTTTTCATAGTCATCCTCTGATTGAGTTTGTTCATTATTAGCAACTATCTTCCTCATCAGTTCCAATCTATTTCTTTCTACACATGACATACATTATAAACACATTAGTCATCATCTAAATTAAAAATGAAAGTACCCTAGCATTTAAATTAATAAAACATTTTCAGACATGTCCTATCATATATATATGCACTTCATCACATTATCCTTAATGTTGTCATGAGTGTAATACCGACCATTCTCAACTGTTTCTGCAGTAATATAATCCTCATCACTATGGTGTCAAAAAATTTACTTTCATCCGTGTACTAACTTTCTCATTCAGAGAAAACATAATACACAACAAGAAAAGAATTGAGGTCTCTCCCCTTCTTCAAATTATTTCTACATCACCTGGGGCTTTTCAACCCAGCTGAGTTATTTCTACAGTCTCAGTGTCTTTTCTATGCTTTTGCAGCTTACTCCATGTTGGGATCTTCCTGTTCTTTTCCTTGAGAAGCCTTGGTTAGGCCTCACTCTAACCCTTTTGGATACAATACCATGCTTAGTAGCAAGATTTTTGTTCATAGTGGGTCATGAACCTATGCATCCTGCACATTATTATTCGGTTCTTAGAGTGGTTAACATTTAGTTTTTAGTCTTCCGCCTACAGATTTTATGTTTAAGAGGGTAATCCAGGATTCCTATATAGGCAATCTTTGTAGCCTATTTCCCAACCTTCAGCAGTCATTAGGGTGGTGACTCTGTTCTTTTGACAGAGTCCTTACATAGTTTCTTCACATGGAACTCATTCAGCATGCAAATTCCTTATTGCACGTCCATCACTATCTATGATGGACTCAACCTTGAGTTAGCTTTAGCCATTTACCAAATATTCCTTAAGGAATATAAACATGCGTCCTTGTCATATACCCAATTATGTATTCATACATATTCTGGTTTTTGTTAACTTACATCCATGATGTACTTAATCATATTCGTATTCCTAATCCTATATGTAATTGTCATAGGTATACCTCATATCCCACATGCATATTTACCTTTAATATCAATCAACTCAGGATTGTTCACAATCCTTCTCATGTGACTCTCAAAGGCATAATCACTTTCCTCTTATTATGACAACAGAGCATCTTTGCTCATTTACCCTTCTATCTAATTATATTGGTATTCACTGAGGAAAGGGGATACATTCCCCTCAAGATATTACTTAGAACAAAACTTTCATGACTCTTCAAAATGGAGTCATCCATGCATCCATAGTATTCGTTTAATTTGGATAAGAGCAATTCTTTCTTTATATTTCACTCATCAGGGAACCCATATGGTGCCACTGCCTACAACTATACTCCTTCATCATACATGTGCATCACTTGCACATTTAATATCATTCATATCTAACTGGTATTAATATCAGGCTTCATATTAGGAAGCTCCACAATGCATTAAACCCATGCACTCAAGCATAATTAAACACATATAAGTATTCATCATGCTAGATTATTGCTTGCACTTTTTCCATGTCATTCACACACATGGACATATCAGGCTTTTATATCCTTTTCCCAAGGATCTTCCAATCATCCTTATGGTCATGTATACACATTCATGTATAAGTAGGTTCATCTCTTGCACCTTTTTACCTCATGAATTCACTTGATAGTTTAATTTCATCATTAGTGTCCTTTAGTTTGAGATTTCAGTCACTTACAAGACTAATCTCACAATCATATCTCATATTGATGTTGCCTTATCTCAAGGCAATAACCAACCAAGGTCACTTTTCTCTTTATGTGACAACGTCTAGCAAGAAAACCTTCTTTCCTCAGCGTCCATAGGGTCTTACCCATCTCACTATTATCTGGTCATGAGGAGTTATATACTTCGATTTTAATATAAAGCAATAACTATAACTGTCAAGGGTCCTACTTGATCCTATCAAATTTCTTTAAACCCACAAAGGTAATAACCATTATACAATCCACCATCATCAGTGCCTGAAGTTCCAACTGCCCATGCTTAGAAGTAGTGTTACGATCACCAGGTCATCTGTCCTTCAGGCTTCAGCTGCCCTTGACATAACCCTGCCACCTTCGGCTATCCACATTCAAGTCTTAGTATAAATGTTAATTAGCATATCCCTACCCTGGTAAGAGTAGTTATCACTTTGACAAGGGCTAAAGAAATTCTTCTGCTAAAATTCAACAAGAATTCCCAAAGTCACAGGTTCAATCTGTAGTCCTTCTCCTCAAGGAGTAAATGCATATAAAACTATCTCCTTACGTGAATCATACATGAGCCCAAGCAGGCCAAGTGTTGTAACCATGCTCTGATACCATTTTGTAACACACCCACGATGGGGCATAATAAAATTTTTGCTTTTTCTTCATGCAGCCCGCAAGCTTCCATGAAACAAATCTGCATGTCCTTTTAATCCCCTAGTTCAGGCTTTGAGACAACTTGCTTGCGCTTTTTCTTGAGGTGCATTTTCCCTTCCTAAGAAAACTACATAAAGGGTGCTAGTCTCCTGACTAAGCCCCCTCCTCTCATGTGACCATGGCCTGTGACCATACGCCTATCCGAAAGGCACTTCGAGACTTCATGTATCGGGGAATTGGAAAGGAGTTCACCTCTATTTTCCCGATCCCTGAACTCCCAGTGTCAGATTGATGACTAATAATTATCCACAATCTAATGGCTCATATTAACTCACGAGTGCAGACTTCGCGAGTTCGAACAACTCTGCCTTTGACTCTCTCCAATTGTGAGTCAACAATTTTCATCCTCCTTACAAGGATGAATACTTTCTTTTAATGTTCTCTAATTGAGAAGTCAGGGCCTAGCCCATTTTCCTTTAGCGACCTCCGCATAGGACCATATGCGATGACCGAATACCAAGACTACAAGCAGCTAGTTTGGCGCTTCGTAACTTCGACATTCAGGAGTTCTTACTCACACAATCCATTTTCCTCGGTACACTAAACCCTGAAGCGAAGGATCACACGCCACATGTCTCCTATCGCCAATGGATAGGATGAACTTTGACACTCTGGCCTTTAGGAGTTTTGGCATTACTAAACCTCTATTCTCCCGAAAAAGTCAATGTGAGATCGGAAGAG